>VZTJ01001127.1:1117389-1133929 GCA_013397795.1 Orthonyx spaldingii | reverse complement strand
TTTTTTTTTTTTTTTAAGGGGAAGAAACGATCCGAGTGCTGGAAGACAGTTTGGATTTCCTCGGTGTCCTTCCCCTGCCAAGTCGTGTTTTCCCTCTGCCTGGTGACCACATCTCCCTGTGAACATCTGCAAACTGCAGCTCCAGACAGCCCCGCTGCAGCAGGCCCTGACAGAACTGGGGGCAGCTCTGCTCTGGAATGATGTCATTCCCCAGCAGCACTAAATCCAGGGAATCTTCACCTTCAGTGCCGCTTCTTCGACGGCTCTGGTTGTGGAGGAGTTAAAATATTTCAGTTCTGAGTTAAGGAACAGTAAAAGTTCTAGTCCAGAGATGCTTTTTTCCTCCTTTCCGATAGTGATTGGCTTCCCCTGCACCTCTTTTGTTTTGAGAATTTTGGAGAATGCAGACTTGTGTAATGCAGAGATTGCTTCCAATTTAATTTAGTTGTTTTGTCTTTTGTCATAATGGAAACGAGCACAGGATCCTTCCCAGGCTTTCTGCCATGAAAGAGGAGGCAGATTTCACCCCTGTGGTTCCCCAGAACGATGGGGGAGGGAGAGCACAGGGAGAAGGATTAAATAAGATGCTCATGGAGAGTCAGACAGCAACTTCTGCATGGCCAGCAAGCCCCAAAACTCTGCTCTTGGACTCTCTGTGAATGAACATTTTCATAGAATGTGCTGGGTGTCATCCCCTAAGGGTCTAAAAAAGCCCTTGAGCCATTTCTATGTTTTGGGTTTGTTTGGGTTGGGTTGGGTTGGTTGGTTGGGGTTTTTTAGGAAGAAATTCTTTACTTCAGGAAAGGTGGGAGGCCCTGGCACAGGGTGTCCAGAGAAGCTGTGGCTGCCCCAACCCTGGAAGTGTCCAAGGCCAGGCTGGATGGGGCTTGGAGCACCCTGGGACAGTGGGAGGTGTCCCTGCCATGGCAGGGGATGGAGCTGAATGATTTTCAAAATTTCTTCCAACCCAACCCATTCTGTGATTCTCTTATTCCTGGAGAAGAATGTGATAGTGAGGGACCTGATGAGTAGATCCTCTTCTAGTGAGCCAAAATCCAGTGTGGATTCAGATAAAGATACCACACACCTTGCCCCTGTTGCCCTCAGGCTGGGTTTTCTCTGGACGGGTTTGATATTTTAAGCCTGTACTGAATGGTTGGGTCAATCACACTCAGTGCTTTGGGTTCTCAAAGAGTTCATTTCAGCTTTTTGCTGTTGAGGTTTCTTCCTGCAGGTCCAAAAGACAGAGTCACACCTTCCAAAATTCCCTGCAGGAACCTGGGCTTGGTCACTGCAGACACCACCACAAAACAGTGCCTGGGCTGAACAACCAACCTTTTGAAACCAGAGAATAACAAACAATGGCTGATGGCTTTTCACTGTATCAGTATTTGATCTAAAAATCATCATCCAGGAGAAACATGCAAGGCTTTCAGGATTTACAAATATTTTTGCCACTTTAACAGATTATGCTACAAAGTGCAAAATTGAATTACAGGTGCAAAGATAACTCTCGGAGGTTTCATTGCAGGTCCACTCCAAACCTAACAATTTTTTGGACAGTTGGGATTGCAGTACAGCTGGAGGTCACAAATCTCTGCAGTGGCACATCAGACACTTGATTTAGGTGGCAGAGATACTTCTGCTTGTGGGAGAAAATGAATTTCATCACATTCCCATCCATCCATCCATCCATCCATCCATCCATCCATCCATCCAGTCATCCATCCATCTGAAAAAGTCCAAGAAATATCACCCTGAAAGGATGAAGCAAATCTTGAGGACCAGGAGATGTTTGATTATTTGTGACTCTGCTTCTACTTTACACACACCAGGCAAATTCAGGATTTCTGCCACCAACTGCAAGGCATTATGAACCCAACAGGAAGGTTTTATCCCACTGGACAAAATGTGTGTTGGGATCAAATCACCTAAGCCTGCTCTTCGTAGGGGAATAAGCACCTCAGTCATTGTTGTGGAGTGATTTCCACTGCAGTGCTTTGTCCTGCTTTTAATTCTTTACATTTTACAGTAAAGTAGCTGAAATTTCTTTTGGAAAAGAAGAATAGGTACAGGAACTTCAAGGCACACATTGTGGAATAAAACTGATTTGTTAACAGAACCCTTATACCAAAAACAATGAGAGAAAACCAGGCAGAGAATTCATCCCCTGGGCATTGTGGCCACGGCGATGACAGGACACCACATCCAATGGCAATCCTATGGGCAATTTGGGTGTAAATCATCCCAAAATTTGCACAATCCCAGGGCAGACGCAGCCAGGATCAGTCAGGAGCCCCTGGGGGACTGGCCAGGTTATCAGTGCATTACAAACACTCCTTAAGGGATGCCCAAGGATCTGAGGATACGCAACACAAAATCTGCACATTCAGAAACTTCTCCAAAGGCATTTCCCAACAGGCTGCTCCAGCCACGTGATCTGATAATCCCTGTCAAAAGGAGAGAGCAGATGACACGAAATCACAGAGTTACACTGATTTATGACACGCTGCAGACATGGCAGGAGAGCCTCACTTGTTGATGTGTGGGATAAATTCAAATACCTGCTCCTCGTTCCCTTGGCCAGCTCGCGAGCCAAAGCTCTCAGTGATTTGCTGGAAACCCCTGCAGGGCGCCAAGTTTCTGATTGCTCTGCTAAACTTCTCTGAACATGATTCAGCAAGACACAGCCTGCACCCCTGGAAGTGCGAGAGCTCCTCTGCTCCAGGGCTAAAGGGGTGGAGAGCAGAGAGGAAGAAACCCACACACAACACAACACAAACAGAGCCAAACCCTGCTGAGGTATTTGTCCACCTGCTTGGACTGCACAGGACTGGAGCAAAGCAAACACAGCCCCTGAGCTATCAGCAGATAGCACAGTTCATGGGTAACTTCAAGTAGCACAGGACACACCTCTTGAGAAACAGCAGCAGCTCAAACAACTTCAGAACAAAACTGAAAACACACACACGCCCAGCACCTTCGGAAGGGTGGATGGTCCTGGCTCCCAAAAATCAGAACTGAAAGTGCACAAGGTCACTGCTGCTGTACTTACACAGCAACACGAGGACAGGGAAAAGCTGAAATGTCCTCTAATCCCTAGCCAGCAGCGTTTTTCAGGTGCCTCATTTTCACTACCTTAAGCCCCAAAAGATGCTTTCTGGCCTCTAGATCTCCACCCAGAAGACAAATCTCTGAGGTGGCTGTGTCTCTGATAAGGGTTTGCAGTGTGTCTAACACAGTGTTTGTGGGTGGGCCTTCCAGAGGAAATTCTCCAGGAGGAACAAACCCAACTCTCGCAGCTTTTCCCCACAGCAGAGCTGCTCCAGCCCTCTGATCATCTTGGCTTCCTCTGGATCCATTCCAGCAGCTTCATGTGCTGGGTTCCAGAGCTGAGGGCAGCTCTGCAGGTGGGGTCTCACCTGAGTGGGGCAGAGGGGCAGAATCCCCCCTTTCCTGCTGCCCAGGCTGTGGGATCAGGGGTGTGGGATCAGCCCAGGACTCAGGGAAGTTCTGGGCTGGGGCATTTCCAGCCTCTCACCCACCAGCACCCTCAAGTCCTTCTCCCCAGGGCTGTCCAAGCCAGCCTGGATTGATCCCGGGGGTTGTCCTGATCCAGAGGGAACCTGGCAGCAGAGCTGATCTCAGGGCAGACAGTATTCCCACACACAGCACCCACTGGAGCCTGCTCATATC
This sequence comes from Orthonyx spaldingii, assembly GCA_013397795.1. NCBI lineage: Eukaryota > Metazoa > Chordata > Aves > Passeriformes > Orthonychidae > Orthonyx > Orthonyx spaldingii. The sequence continues at coordinate 1,130,233 of VZTJ01001127.1, read as the reverse complement.
AGGATTCCAGCTATTAATAACTCCTCCAGTGGATATTAACATCGTGGGTTCCACCCTTTGCTGTGGAACACCCACCTGACAAATCCCTCTCCTCACACACCAATCTTATTTTTTATTTTTTTTTTTTCCCAAGCCATCCTAAACAGAAGCCTATAAAGCATCTTTATTAAAGTTTGGTCTGGGATTAGCAGGAGGGCAATAGCACCGTTCCTCTCCATCCAGCACACGCATTTCTCCCCCCTAAGGATAAAGGAAGGCAGAGGGAGGTGATGGCTCTTTCCACCCCCCTGATTTATAACTGTCCCTGGCTATAGGTCAAAGGAATGAGCAGCACCTGGGGAACGCTGCCGGAGCAGGGCTGAGGCAGGAGAGCAACCCCGGAGTGCAGGGGAGATAACTACCCCGGCTGGGCAGACAAATTAGATAATTAAATGGAAACAGGCGAGATAAATTGCACTTTCTTAATTGGGTTATCAAGAAACAATGGTGACTATGAATGACCTCACTGTCTGTGTAGTCTAACACTTCTCTCTGTAGGAACTAGGAGGGAGTTATTTGTCTAGGCCAGGGTTATTGTTGGCCTAGAAAATGAATGTTTAAGAACAACTGGGTTTTTTTCCTCTCACCAGAAGCCATTACAGATAAAAATCTTAGCTCTGCTGATTTGGGAGTGTGCATGGGATGGAAGGAAAAGGATTGCACGAACCTGGGAGTAGATATCTCACCAAAATAAGCTGAAGTACAGGTCATGGTGATAAATGTGGGTCTGCCCACACCCACCTGAATCGTTCAGGGGAAACGGCTGTGTGCTCTGTGTGTGTGCAGAGAGAGACAAAAACCACTGCAGAGCTCCTGAGATGCTCCAGAGAACACAGTGGGCAGAGGGCAGGAGACTGGGAATGAGCCAGCCCCCAGCCAGGCCAAAAAAGGACCCACAACTGGGATTTTATGGCTCAAACCTTCCCTTCACCACAGACTGACAAGTTGGCACTGGGAGAGGGGAGGACAGGGAACAGTGGCAAAGTTCCCATCTTCTCCTTGACCACAAGTGGTGAAAGGAATGAACAGACTCAGAACCACGGGATCCAAATCGACCTGTGCTGGTGGATCAGGATATTCTGACCCAGACTCCAGGATCAGACCCTTCATCCCACTCACCTCAGCCCTCCTCACTCCCTGGTTGCCCTAAAGGACATGGAAGAACTTGGCTCGTGGCTGAGCCTGGCTAAAAGACTGTCTAAAGCTCTAATGTCAAATAAAACCTCTTCTTTCCTCTATAGGGTCCTGCACTACATGGGTTTGGTACTTAGTAAATCCATTTTCACAGGAGTGAATAATTCACAAAAAAGGGCTTCACATTCACCTGCATTGCCAGGCAAGGTGGTCACTAATTTCTTTTTTCTACAGTGCTGGTCTGAGAACAGACCTAGGGAAACATTGCTCCAAAAATGAGCCTGTGTAGGCTGAGCCAAGCAAATATTGAGCCGTGTCACCTCCTCAACAAAAATTGAATTACACCCACTCCTTATTATGCTGCTACACAACAGAGCCTAAAGCCATCCAAATCCACTATTTTAAAACATTTTGAATAATGTCAGGATCTTGATACTATCTGTGGAGCTATCACTCCATCAAGCTCAGATCCTGTTTGGAAAAAAATTCAAAAAAAACAAAAAAAAAAATCATATCCAGAAGTCCTTTGGAACAAACCATACCAAACAACTCCCATGCTCACAGGGCACAGGGAGCAGGGCTGGAAAGCTGAACATGGACTTTCAAAGAACATTTGGAAGGAAGAACAAGCATATGGCTTATGTTTAAAAACCTCTCTTGATTCAACGACCCCGAGGCTACGGGGCTGCCTTGAAGCCCCTTGGTCTGGGTTGTCTGTGTGCTGTATTTTGTTAAAACAAAATTTACCCTTCACTGAGTTAATGAATATTGTGATCTCGCTTGTGTTCAGTTATTAACATGCCGAAATGCATCCTAATTGCACACACACTTCCACGTACCTCTGGTCCCCATTTACGACGCCGAAAGTTGCCGTAGCCGACCAACTTCACAGCAACAAAAAATGCATTGCAGGATGTTTGCAGCTTGTTAGCTTGGATTGGAAGCACTTCCTCAAAGGCTCTGCTACCTAAAGCTACTTTTACTCGAGGTTCCTATTAAGATACCACATTCTCCCTCCTTATTTTTATTCAAAATGACAGGAAACCAAAAACATCAAGTGTGGACCTTCTCTTTAAGCCTCGAAGAGATGTAATGAGAAACATAACCAGGGGCTGCATCCAAGAATATGTTTAAATATTCCAGCTCTGGAAAGGTCACTGACATCCTTCAGCTGGTTTCCCAGAATGGGACACCTTTGGGCATTTTGAGACCCAAACAATTTCAAGGAAGAGAAAGGAAGATTCTTCCATTTCTTCTGCACCTCGAGTTCAAGGATCTCGAGCACTTGGGCAGTGTCCACACTCTCACTGCAGCAGGGGAGGAGTGACATCTTCATTTTTAGCAATAAACAGTCTGAGGCACAGAGAAAAACAGATCCTATGGCTCCTAGACCATGGATAATTGGGGGAAAAATTAATATGAACAAAAAAAGCCATGGAGTGGTTGACCAGTGCTCAACTCTGGTCTTTTCCTGTGTCCCAAGCCACTAAATATTAAAGGCTGGCAGCAAACTGAGTTCTTTCAGAAAGAAAAGATGGCAGGACTTTCCACCTTGAGAAATATCAGGAATTTACTCCATCAGACTCCAGTTCCCTCCAAGCCCCTCAGGATATTGGCTCCCTGGTTGGATCTGCTGCAGAGAACGAGGACTGAGAACATCCCAGTTCTCCTTCTCTCACTCTCCCAGGCAGAGGAACCCTCTCCCCTTTTTACTTTTCAGGGAATTCTGAGATGAGAAATTGTCCCCAGCATTTTTATGTAAATGGATTTTTCTCTATTGATGGATGGGACTCCCTCCCCCAAAAAATTTCCAAAAATATCTGAAAACAGCTCTGTTAAATCAAGCATCTCCATAGGCTGAGGTTTAACATGGCAACACTACAAGAATGAATATTAACATGGCAAAGTCTTCTACTTTTATCCTGTTAACATCAGACATCCAAATAAATCCTTCATTATTTACAACTCTGGATTTCCTGTGACTGACTGTTTGCAAGCAGACTAATAATTACATTTAATTTTAGCTAAAGTCAGGTCATTTTACTCCTAAATTTTTAAAAATAAATTAATTAAATCATCCCCCTAGCTGCTGTCAGACAACTAAAATTTGCTTTTGAATCTATTCAGCCTCTTCTTAAAGGAACTAAGCCATGAATGTTCCCCCAAAAGCAGTATCTGTGATGGATAATTTCCCTTTATGTATGAGATCAATGGATATGGGTTCAACATAAAAATCCCAGTTCCCATTCGGGAGATTTACATGAACCCTCTGCAGTCCTACTTTATAGGCAAGCAGGGGAGAGTTAATTATTTCTCCAGAATTTATCTTCTAAATGGATATTCAGTGGCTCTGTTATTCACCCTACTTTGCAATGAACTCTGCACTTCCCGACTTTCCTCCCAGGAAGAGGCAATCGAAGACAAAAGCCTGCAAATGATAGACAAGGGCAGAGGCCATGTCCAACTTTGATATCTTGTTGATAATGTATTGTACAATTAGATCAATTTGACAATTTCCATTATGGCTGATAAAATATTTATCGAGTCTTGGAGATGATGTCTGATCCCTGTGCCATTTGTTTCACTAATGGGGGGAGATATTTACCAAATCAGGGGAAAGCATTCAAATTTCACATCCTCATAGCCTCCCCAGCATTAGATTTGCAAATTACTGGCTGAAGCCATAAATTACAGCAGAGCACAGCCAGGCTGATGCCAGGCTGACAGGGTAGGTGGATGGCTGGCGATGACATTGTTTCACAGGAGCATTAATCATAGCAGGAAAGAAAATACTCTCAAATTGGTCCATAAGTCTAAATATTAAGGAATGAGAAGCGGGTTGCCGGGAGATAGCTTTAGCTGCAGCTGGAAAATTAGGAAATGAAAAACCCTTTCTATTATTTAACAAATCATCTTAATAATGTTTTATGCCGTAGTGCCAGCAAGCAAAGGAAATTCCTATTCTTGCCCATTTGCTCTTTATCCTCATTGCTCTTTAATAGGAATATTAATAATCTGAGGATTGGTGCAGATGTAGCCCGAGCTGTATTTTTCTTCTGCAGCAGCTTAACTAAAACCAGGATAAACACTGAAGGAAAACAGAATTTTGATTTCCATGTTTAAACCGTTTGCTTTGTCAGCAACACCAACGGGGGCTTTAGCTCCTCTTCTGTTCTGCTCAAGGTCAAGCACGTGTTTACTTTTGTGCAGGCCAAACTTATTAAAATCCCACAAATCAGATTAACAGCAGAATCCAGCTTACCATGGAACACTGCGAGACGGGTCTGTAATCTCAGGGGGAAAAAAAAAATACAGGTATCATTGTTGCTTAAATACAAGCCCTGCTGATTAATTTAAGAGCAAAGCAGCACCTTTACAGGGGTGATTAGACAAGGAACAGCTTAAAATGCTCCGTGCTCAGGGCACTGTCAGCCCTGAGCCTCCCAGCACTCTGGCCCAGGGAGGCTCAGACACCACTAAAATAAGTTGAAGGTGACACATTTGTCTGGCAGACATAATTAAAGGTATAATGTTGGTGCTAGAGGTCAGAGTTGTGGAGTCCTAAGGCAAAAGCACTTGGAAGGAAAGAGCTCGGAAATCAGGGAATGAAGGATGAGGCTGCTCAAGCAGCTGACACCTCTCAGTGAGTCAGGGGAGGGGATTCTCTCTACTCTGCTCTCATGAGATCCCACCTGGAATACTGCAAACTGTTCTGGTGCCCCCAAGGACAAGGCCATGGAATTGTTGGAGCAAGTCCAGAGGAGACCACGAAGTTCCCAAGGGGATTGGAGCATCTTCCCTATGGAGCCAGGCTGGGAGTGCTGGGAATGTTCATCCTGGAGAAGAAAAGGTTGTGTGGGGACCTCACAGCACCTCCCAGGATCTGAAGGGGCTACAGAGAAGGAAGAGGGATTCTGGCCCAGGAGCTGGAGTGATAGGACAAGGGCCAACGGGTTCAAACTGAAAGAGGGGAAATTTAGGTGGGATATTGGGAAGAAATTCCTTCCTGTGAGGGTAGGGAAGCCCTGGCACAGGTTGCTCAGAGAAGCTGTGACTGCCCCTGGAATCCCTGGAAGTGTCCAGGTTGCACAGGGCTTGGAGCAACCTGGGATAATGGAAGTTGTCGCTGCACATGGCAGGGGCTTGGAAAGAGATGATCCTTAAGGTCTCTTCCAACCCAAACCATCTACGATTCAAACTAAACTTGCAAAGGTTTGTCTCTCATGCCTGATGTTCAGTTTTTCCTACTTTTCACCGGTGGAAAACAGGTCACAGAGTTCAGAATTCCCAACAGGATCCCAGCTACTCAAGGTCTGTGCCTCAGTGGTTCCCAATGATGACTGGATTTCCAACAGAACTCCACATCCAGGGCATACCCACATCTTCAGGAATCTCCAGCTGCTATTCAGTGCCTGAATGGGATTTGGGCATCACATTTTGGGCTTTTGGACACACCACTGGTGTTAGACATCTGTTCTCCCTTTAAAACTCCATGGGAAATTTAGAGGAGAGTTCATAAAGGACCTTGAGACTGAGCAGGGAAGTGCTTGCACAGTCACAATGACGAATAAAATGCTGAAGAATGGGTTTGCCTCTGTCAAAGCCTTCAGCACTATCTCTGTCTGCTGGATTTGTGGGTTCCATCAAAAGGAGCAGCACAAGGTGACCATAATGGTCTCCTGTTGCGTGGCTCCTCCTCCCCTTCCCAAGGGAAGACGTAATTTCCTTTTTTCACTGGGGAAAAATGTCTTAATCACCAAGGCCTGCAGACTGTCAACCTTTCCTGCTGAAGCAGCTCCTCCTGCACAAAGTGAGGCAGCAGGAAATTGTCCCCATCAGTTGAACTATTGCCTAAAGATTTAAAGATGCTCTTCTTGTTAATAGACTGGGAACGAGTAAACTAATAAATAATAGCTGTATTTCCTCAGCAGATTTTCTGAAATCCAAAGAACCTTTACTCAGTGTCACCAAAACAAATGAGATGATGACAAACAAACAGGAGATGCTTCACCCCTCAGGTGAACACTTCATAAAGAGGGGTTTTGTGCAGGGGAGTTACACAGGCAGCACATCCCGAAACAGGGCCACCTTTTGGGGACATTGTGAGGATCCACATCTCTCCCTGCACACCTGGAGCACTGAACAGGGTGGTGCTTTGAACCTCGCCAGCTCCCACTCTGTTTCCTCTGCTCCACACCACGCCTGAGCAGTTTTCACTGGTTTCTACTTCCCTAGGCCTGGAAAACGTATTTCCCTTAGGCCTGAAAGATGTCTTTCCCTTAGGCCCCTAAGATGCATTTCTCTTAGGCCCATAAGATGTGTTTTCCTTAGGCCTGCAAGATGTTTCTCTTAGGCCCTTAAGATGTGTTTCTTTTAGGCCCGTAAGATGTGCTTTCCTTAGGCCTGTAGGATGCATTTCTCTTAGGCCTGTGAGATGTATTTCTCTTAAACACATAAGATGTGTTTCTCTTAGGCCTCTACGGTGTGTTTCACTTAGGCCTGCAATGTGTTTTCCTTAGGCCTGTGAGACGTGTTTCTCTTAAGCCCATAAGATGCTTTTCTCTTAGGCCTGTAGGATGTATTTCTCCTAGGCCTGTAAGATGTGTTTCTCTTAGGCCCATAAGATGTATTTCTCTTGGTCCATAAGATGTGTTTCTCTTAGGGCTCTAAGGTGTATTTCCTTTAGGCCCATAAGATGTATTTCCTTTAGGCCCATAAGTTGTGTTTCCTTGCTTGGAAAGAGATGATCCTTAAGTAGGCCCATAAGATGTATTTCTCTTGGTCCATAAGATGTGTTTCTCTTAGGGCTCTAAGGTGTGTTTCACTTAGGCCTGTGAGATGTATTTCCTTCAGGCCTGTGAGGTGTGTTTCCTTTAGGCCCATAAGATGTATGTCCTTTAAGCCCATAAGTTGTATTTCCTTTAGGCCCATAAGATGTGTTTCTCTTAGGCCTGTACGATGTTTTTCTCAGCACAGGACACCTCTCACGTAACCTCTCCTTTATGAGAGGTCACATTCCAGCACGGGACAAAATTCACCTCCAAGCTCTCTGCCAAGCTCTTGTCACCCTTGTAGGTTCATTGCCTAAAACAAGAGCTGGTGGGAGCTTCTTTTAGGATGCTCTGGGGTTCAGGAAAAAAATAGAACGTAATGCTTCCAACATCTTAAAATCCAGCACAGCTTCCCAAAGGCACATTCATGCTCATGATTTTACATTTTGTCGGACCAGCAATAAATCCCTATTCCTTCCACCCGCTGACACCCTCACCCAGTCATTCCCAGTGGCAGGGCAGAAGTTGCTACACCTTTAAGAGGGAAATCTCCAGGCAGCGCCGCCTGTTTGCTTTGAGATAGCAAAGTTATTGTCCTTTGGGCTGTCTGGCAGCCCCTTGTGTCCCTTGGATTTATCTCACACACATGATGCAGCTTTGTGGAAGGGATCGGGAGGGACTTTGCATTCCTCTGGTGGGATGATATGAGTGTGTATCTAAATCTGTTCCATATGACCCACCTCACATGGTCGGTGTCTCGCCGATTCACTTGGAAAGGTCAAGAAGTGTTTCAGCTGAGGCTTCAGAGTCAAGGGGTTTGTTAATAAGAAAGGAAAACCCTACTGATAAAGTTAGGGCTTCATAAAGATGCTGTGAACACTGCTCATTCTTTTGTGTTGATAAATTTGGGGGACAGAACAGGCACAGGTGAGGCTTTACCTGTGGCACTGCGGGTGCAGCACTGAGGGTCTCACAACCTTCCCACCTTAGAAGAAGGAGCCTTAAAACAATCTGGGATAACTAAAATCCTTCCAAGTCCTGCTCCTACTATATCTGCTACATCAGGAGTGTTTCTCACCATGTTTTTAACAACTAGCAACACTTTTTGAACACACTGAAACACTCCTGCTTTACTCCTGGCCCAACAGAACCTGGAAGCGCAAAGCTGTGCAGAAAAGCTAACCAAAACCTACAAAATTTAGAGATTAAAAACAAGTTTAAAACCATTCCTAAAAGCCTGCCAGGTGACTTGTCTCAATAATGAGCTACTGGGAACCAGTGGCAGCGTCTGGGGCCAGCACTGACCCCAGGTTTGTTGAGCAGGGTGCCCTCCCCGTGCCATAACCTTGACGTTCTAATCAACACCTCCCAACAACAAACATCTCACAGGGAGTTTATCTCTGGCAGAGCAGCTCTCCTTTCTCTGGACAGCACAGCCTCACACCGAGTGCCTCCACTCCACTCCACTCCCATATATATTTTTGGGAGATGATGGCAGACCTCATATCCCAGGCTTGCCAGGATCAGTAAAGCAGAAAACCGCCAATATTTTTGCAAGGAGAGAATTTGAGGGATGGGTGTAAAGCACACTTGAGATTTTTTATTTTATGCAATGAGTTCTAATATTTAAAGCTCTCTAAATGGTTGAAGTTTCAAATCATGAAAAACAAAGCAGAGAAAGGAATGAGCAGAGAACTAAATTTGCAGCCAGGGCTGCATTTTCCAATTGCCAAGGTATGAAGATCATCAACAGGGAGACAGCAGTGAGATGTAAATTGCTTTGAGATGTTTCTCTGAGGTTCTGATTGCAGGAAAAAGGAAATCAAGCTTATTCTTAACCAGCAGGTAAAAGGAAGGTTCAGGTAGCTGGTTTCTATCTTATTGTTTCTGCTGAAATTTGAAAAATAGCTGTGCTGCAGTTCTGTGCTTCACCTCTTTGGGGGAATTGTAGGTAACGTGGAAATTCCTGGTTCTCATCAGGTAATACAACCCCTTTAATTACCAGTGATCCTCAGACACTGATGCTGTTTAATGCCAGACCTCAAAACACAAATCAACCAAAATAAATCTGTTAAAATTGCCATACTTTGAAAGAAAAAATCCATATTGGCATTGACTGGGATGACTTGAGGTTCTAATGTCTGTACACAGACAGGCAATAGAACAATTTGTTCAGGAGGACTATTAGAAAATCTGATTATTTCTACCAGTTTGGGTAGTAAAATCCATCCAACCTCTCTAAATCGGGTTTGACACCTCCTGCTGCATTCTTGGTCCACAGGACTCACACAGACCCCAGCCAGGAACAAGAGGAAAACCTTTAGGACAATGCCCTGTTCATGACCTACACAGACTGAGAACCACGATCACCATTTGAAGTTCCTACAGTGCTGCATGTTCATGGTGAGCTTTCATCCCCTCAAATGAAACATTAACAGATTAACAACTGACCATCCTCAAAACCAGCACCTTCACTTCCTTCCTGATGCAGACACTTAAAGTTTTTCCCTTTTCCATGAAAAATCCCAGCAGGTTTGGGTTGGAAGGGACTTTAAAGCTCACCCAGTGCCACCCCTGCCATGGGCAGGGACACCTTCCACTGTCCCAGGGACACTTTCCACTATCCCAGGTTGCTCCAAGCTCCATCCAAACTGGCCTTGGACAAGTACAGGGATACAGCAGCCACAGCTTCTCTGGGCACCCTGTGCCAGTGCCACCCCACCCTCCTAGCGAAGAATTTTTTCCCAATATCCAACCTGAATTCCGCCTCTTTCAGTCTGAACCCAATCCCCCTAGTCCTGTCACTATCTGCCCATATAAAAAGTCCCTCTCCTTCATTTTTAAGCCATTCCAGGTACTGGAAGGCTGCAATAAGTTCTTCCTGAAGCTTTTTCTGCTCTGTGGTGAACATCCTCAGCGCTCCCAGCCTGTCTGAATGTCTCAGAACTATGGAAAGGTAAAATTTAGGAACTTCCATTCGTTTCAGATGTCACATGGACACACAGAAGCCAAAGTGGCCTCTGTCACATCTTTAGGGCAGCTCAGTGCTTACACAACAAACCCAGGGCTCCTTCACACCAGCCCTGGGGACATCGCCCCGGTTTTTCCCCTCGCTTAGAGAAAGCTTTCACAAACTCCTCTCTCCAGCAGGCCTGGTGGGTGGCCAGTGTTTTCCCTGCTGCACTGGCAACTCCGACTCCTAATCCCCCTGCTAATTCCCGGGGCTGATTCGCTTTGCTGGCCATGGATAAGTCGTGTCCCTGGGTCCCGCACACGGTGACCGGACACCACCTCTCCCCGCTCGCGAGTGAGCTCCAGGCCCCAAACAAAAGGCAGCCTGTTTGGTCACCCTTCCTTCAGAGAGGCTTAAGGACATTTTTGTCATTTTTGAACAGCTAATATCTTGCAGAGGGGGGCAAAAAAAAAAAAAAAATTTAAAAGGTTGCCTAATCTCTTTATATTTAATCTTTACTTCTTGAAAAATCCGAGCGCAGATGCTTAGTGCTGGACTATGTTCCATTAGACTAATTAGGTCAAGATTACCTACAACGGTATGAGTCCACCAACTCAATTTAAATCCCCTCCCTCCTGTCCCTAAACTTGCACCGTTTGGAATTTTGCTCCCTTTTTCTCTCTGCTCCCCCAGAGAGCACAAAGTGTGTGGGCAACTATTAATAAAAACCAATAAAGGAACAAAACACCTGAGTGAATGAATGCCACAGGGAATCACAGAATCCTGGAATGGTTTGGGTTAGAAGGGATCTGAAAGCTCATCCAGTTCCCCCCCCTGCCACAGGCAGGGACACCTTCCACTGTCCCAGGGTGCTCCAAGCCCCGTCCAACCTGGCCTTGGACACTTCCAGGGATCCAGGGGCAGCTACAGCTTCTCTGGGCACCCTGTGCCAGGGCCTCCCCACCCTCACAGGGAAGAATTCCTTCCCAATCTCCCATCTGACTGTTCCCTCTGGCAAGGGGAAGCAATTCCCTGTGTCCTGTCCTTGTAAATCTTCTCTCGCCATCTTTCTTGCTTCCTTCAGGCACTGGAAGGCCACAATTAGGCCACACTGAAGCTTCTCCCCTCCAGGCTGAACAACCCCAGCTCTCCCAGCCTTTCCTCACACTGAGCTGCTCCATCCCTCTGATCATCCTGGTGCCTCCTCTGGACTCTCTCCAGCAGCTCCAGATCTTTCCTGTGACACTGAACCTGAGCTTTAACACCACTGCCTGTCCCCTCCCTCTCCAGATTGCCCCAGGAGCTGATTCTACCGATTCCATGAACTTATCCCCACGGAAATCACCAATTCAGTTAAAAGGAGTCACTCAGGCCCTGAAGGTGCAGAGATAAGGGGAGCAGGAGCAAGGACAGGCGAGGTCAGGCTAGGCAGGCAGAGCAGCACAGCTGGGACAGTTCTGCTGCCCAGGGGAGGGGAGCACAGGGGGTGACAGGAGCATGGGGATGACAGGAGCACAGGGGTGACAGGAGCACAGGGGGTGACAGGAGCATGGGGGTGACAGGAGCACAGGGGTGACAGGAGCACAGGGGGTGACAGGGACACTGCCCTGAGCCCCTGCAGCACCCTGGGGTGCCGTGTGCCACCTCCTGCCGTTCACAGCAAAACGTTGCAAAGTAAAAGCAGAAGCTGCAACGGCTGCTTTAAACATTTCATAACAGAGTTATGGAATCACGGAATATCCTGAGCTGGGAGGGACCCACAAGGATCACAAGTCCAAGCCCTGGCCCCAACCCTAACAGCCTTGTGCATCCCTGGGAGCATTGTCCAAGCTCTCCTGGAGCTCTGGCAGCCTCGGGGCTGTGGCAGCTCCTGTTCACCTCTGTGAAGTCACAGAATGACCTCAGAGAGGCAACACAACATCAATGCAAGCGCTGAGGTTGAGGTTTGTTCCTGCTCACTAAACCAGCACTGCAAAGTGAGGTACAATCAGGTGATTTACCCATCCATTGAAATTTCCACGTTTTCTTTCCTCCAGGTAAAAATTTTAATATTTGGAGCATTTTCGCGCTCTGTTAAAATGCCTGAAACAACCTGGAATAATTCCGTGATGAACAACCAGGGGAGGAAAAGGTGTGAAGTCTTTGGTGTGGGTCAGGTGTCACTGGGCTGGGTGTTTGCTTCTCCCTCTCACAACCAACTCCTGATGACCACAAACAACCTTCAGAAAAAAAAACTTTATCAATATTTCTTGTTATCTTCAGGGTAAAGGCTCTGAGAAAGCCAAAGGTTCCCCAGGATTTAAGCAAGAGCTGGCCTGGAGCAGTTCATTTTTCATCCCACAAATGTTTGAACACAAGCATAACTTTACACACTCACTCGCCCAGTGATGTGTATCAAATGTGGGCTTGTCATTTCCTTTCCTTAAAAATATGTTTTATCCGACTTAATGTGGAATTTATTTAAGACACAAGATCAGTTATTAATGTGTTCTTTCAATTTTGGGGAGATATGAATATCTCCTTTGGCTGCACAGCATAATAGTCCATTTATCAGCGAGGGAAGCCTCTGGAGGGATGAGATTTTATATTTCAAATACACTTTAGCAGTTATTGGAAAAGATTCAGTGTTTTTCTGGGAGAAATATGTCATTAAAGGAGAAAGATGAGGGAAATGCTTGTATGCAACACAGGCTTTCCTCTGATAGCAGCCTGGTGCCCGTCTGGACAGATCCCTGAAGACACAAGAAATCCCAATTAAATCATGAGTGCAGAGCTCTGCCTACATGGAGCTGGAGTCTGGATCAAGACCTTGGAATGTCAGCTTCGAAATTTCCCTGGCAATTGCATCACACGGCCTCCTGATATGAAAAACGCGAGTGCAGGCAGGCATTTCCCTCCTATTTCTATTTTGGGGACTTGTACCTCTAAGAGCAAGTAAAAAAAAAAA
>VZTJ01001127.1:1086457-1117359 GCA_013397795.1 Orthonyx spaldingii | reverse complement strand
TAAAAAAAAAAAAAAAAAATAAAAAAAAAAATAAATAGAAGGCGAAGATGACAACAACAGAAACCACCCAACTTCCAAAAAAATCAATCAAACAAACAAAAAACTGCTGCATGCAGCAGCAAAAGTGTGAAAGGAGGGAAACTGAGGGGTCAGTGAGCCAAGGAGTAGCTGATTAAGTTCAGTCTGATAATATCCTCCAATATTTCAGTCAAATCCGTGGCATGAAATACAACACATATTTGATCTCTCTCACACTAACTCAGAGCGAGGCAATAAATATTTCCCTACAGAATCATTTCCCTGTAAGCAGAGATTTACTGTAACCCAAATCACAGTTTACTCATTTCAGAGCATTAGAAGCTCATCAGCCTCTCACTAGAACTTGGATCACTGGAAGAGGATCCCACAGCACAACTCCCAGACAGTATCCACAGAAAAAAAACCTGCTATAGATGTTTTATCCGCTAAACTGGGGGCATGGGGCTGATTTTTGTTCTCTTTGTAGCCATCTAGAAGACAGGAAAAAATAAGATTATTAAAAGGAAAACAATAAACAATGGTGGCCTTTTAGTGACTGGGTGGTTATGTTTAGAACTAACATTTCCAAACTAAAATTGACAGGAACTAAACACAATCAGGCTCGGGTCAAACAAAACTCCTGCAAGTAAAACAATGAAAACTCCACTGGCTCCAGCAGAACTCCCTGCCTTGGAAAGGTTAATTCGCTCTCCTCACTCTCATAAATCCATAAAAAATGATGTGTTTGCTGCATCAAGAAGTGGGGAAATAATATCTTCCCAATAAGCCAAAAATTATGTGCACGAGGAGAATATAAAAGAAAAAGTGTGCAAAAAAGAATTTGGGGAAGGTGGACTTCTGGCGAGTCCCACCACAGGCATTAATGGATTTTTTAATAACTCGGTGCCACACAGGAATAGGGAAGCACCTGCCAAAAGCACAGCAAGGTCAGGCAGGTGTCACAGCCGCGTTCCAGCCAGAGAAATTCTGTGAGCAGCGGCTCTGACCTTCCCCAGCACCGCCCCTGAACTGCTCTCGGAGCAGCACGGAGGGTTTAAAACTTGCTTTTTTCCTCTGCTCTATTTCCTTTTCGTTAAACGTGTTTGTTTTGTTGCACACACCGCTGACAATGAACACAAGCGCTGTGGGACGGCCGCGCTTCTCCCCTTCCCCACCAGCCCTTCCCTGCTCCCGCTCCGGCCGCGAGCCCACGATTATTTGAGGAGGCAGAGTGTCAGAAAACCCCTCAGAGCGATCCAAACTACGGCAGGCAGAGCAAACAATGCAGCGGGAGCGTGTTTGTGTCAAAATCCATCCCTGGGGCTCCTCTGGCTGCCAGCAGCTGGGCAGGGAGTGTGGCCGGGCACCCCTGGGGGCTCCATCCCCACCCAGCTCGGTCCTGGGGAGAAACTCGCTTTGACTGATCCATTCCCTCTCGTCCTCATCCCAAAGCAGCCCCTTCCCCTGCCAGGGGGGTCCCGCCCGTGCCCAGATCCCTGGAATACAGGCGCACGCGGGTGAGGGATGGCTCTGCTGGCAGTGTCACACCTGGCTGGCCACACACCCGGCCTGGCCACGGCCCAGGCACATGGAACCATGGAATGTCCTGAGCTGGAACGGACCCACAGGATCATTAATCCCACTCCTGGCCCTGCACAGACACCCCAACAATCCCACCCTGAGCATCCCTGGCAGCGCTGTCCAAACCCTCCTGGAGCTCTGGCAGCCTCGGGGCCGTGCCCATTCCCTGGGGAGCCTGGGCAGTGCCCAGCACCCTCTGGGGGAAGAATTTTTCCTGATATCCAACCTAAACCTGCCCTGGCACAGCTCCAGCCATTCCCTGGGTGCTGTCCCTGTCACAGGGAGCAGGGGTCTGTGCTACCCTTTGTGAGAAACCTGCGGCCCCCTGAGCTCTGCCCTCAGCCTCCTCTTCTCCTGCTGAACGCACGGAGTGCCCCCAGCCGCTCCTCGTGTGGCCCTTCCAGACCCTTCCCCATTTTTTGCAGCTCTTTTTTGGAAACTTTTCCGGCTCTTCTGGCTGCCAGGACACCCCTGCCGCCACGGCCAAACCTCGGGGCTCACACCCCCGTGTGCTGACCCTCAGCCCCAGCCCCCTGCCCAGCCGGGGACCCCCGGCCGCCCTCCCCAGCCCCCCGAGCGCTGCTCCCCTCCAGCTCCCGGGGCAGGTCAGAATATTTAAACAGTTGTATATTCACAGCCCACAATGGAGGGACGAGAATTACCCAAGGACAGGGTTAGCCGTGCGATCAATGCATAATCAGATAACTGCTCCAGCTTTTTTACAAGTCTTTAAGCAAAGATCAGCCACTCAAATTCTAATTCCTTTTGCTAATTAAGCAGCCTGTTAATTGCTCTCGGGGTCTCTAATGCCATGTCATTATGCTTTTTAACAGCCTGCTTGACATCAATAGGGCTGCGAGCTCCACACAAACAAAGCGGGCACCCAGCACTTACTGAATTAGGCGGCCGCGGGCGCTGGCGCTGCGCCTCCCGCGGGCGGCACTTCGGTACCGCGGGACAGCACCGAGCCAGCCCTGCCCGACCTTCCCGACCAGCCCCGGCAGGGCTGGACCCGCGGGCAGAGCCGCGGCATCCCCGGTGCCACCGCCCCCGCAGCCCCGGCTCACCTTCCCCGGGACAGCCCCCGCGGGGACGCGCCCGACTCCATCCCCATCCTCATCCTCGTCCTCATCCTCATCCCCATCCCCATCCCCAACCCCATCGTCCTTCCTATTCCCATCCCATCCCATCCCCTCCCATCCCATCCCCTCCCATCCCATCCCCTCCCATCCCATCCCCTCCCATCCCATCCCCTCCCATCCCATCCCCTCCCATCCCATCCCCTCCCATCCCATCCCCTCCCATCCCATCCCCTCCCATCCCATCCCCTCCCATCCCATCCCCTCCCATCCCATCCCCTCCCATCCCATCCCCTCCCATCCCATCCCCTCCCATCCCATCCCCTCCCATCCCATCCCCTCCCATCCCATCCCCTCCCATCCCATCCCCTCCCATCCCATCCCCTCCCATCCCATCCCCTCCCATCCCATCCCCTCCCATCCCATCCCCTCCCATCCCATCCCCTCCCATCCCATCCCCTCCCATCCCATCCCCTCCCATCCCATCCCCTCCCATCCCATCCCCTCCCATCCCATCCCCTCCCATCCCATCCCCTCCCATCCCATCCCCTCCCATCCCATCCCCTCCCATCCCATCCCCTCCCATCCCATCCCCTCCCATCCCATCCCCTCCCATCCCATCCCCTCCCATCCCATCCCCTCCCATCCCATCCCCTCCCATCCCATCCCCTCCCATCCCATCCCCTCCCATCCCATCCCCTCCCATCCCATCCCCTCCCATCCCATCCCCTCCCATCCCATCCCCTTCCCCTTCCCCATCTGGGTGAGCTTTAATGTCCCTTCCAACCCAAACAATTCCATGATTCTCAGAATTGCTTTTGGGGTGCCATCCCCATCCCATCTCCATCTCCGTCCCCATCCCCATCCCCATCTCCATCTGGAACTGGGTGAGCTTTAATGTCCCTTCCAACCCAAACCATTCCACGATTCTCAGAACTGCTCTTGGGGTGCCAGGGGTGTCCCCCAGCCTCCCCAGCAGCCCATGCCAAGCTGGGGGGCTGCAGGGCCTGGGGGTCCCTGTGCTGGCTCAGGCACAAGGCCACCACCACGGGTGGCTCCTGTCCCCTCAGGATGAAGGCAGAGGGAGGCCTGGATTGAGGAAGGGGCAGCCGTGGATCCAGCACCATCAGAGGGTTGTGGCAAAGCAAAACCTGCACTGCCACTCCTGGGACTGGGGACATCTGATCCCAGCCTCAGGCACTGCAGAACAGAGCCCTGGGGCTCCAACCACACAGCTCCACCTCAGCTCATCTTCTCAGGACTGCTTTTATGCCTGGTTTTGATGTGGACAGGCTGAATTCACCCCTTCCCATTGTCCCCACCTCATCCTGCAGCAAAAGGCCCGAGCTGCCCTGCTCAGGTGCAGCTTCCAGGCAGCAGGATCACTCTGTTTAGCCCTGAGAGCAAAACATGACCATCAGCTATGAGAGGTCAGGGTAAAACTCTGCCCTACGAGCACCCCCAGACCCTGAGAACTGCCCTCAGGAATCTCAAATTGATGTGAGATCACCCCAAAACACAGAGATCTTCCCTGGGAGTGAGCAGCCATCGTTCATGTCACAAACAAGACAGGAAGGAAAGCAAGAGAACAGCCTTGGTTTCCCTGCCCCTCAGGAATTGTGTTACAGACAGCACGGAGGTTTTGGCATCCTTAGCACGCCAGGCTCTGCATGGCCCACGCTGCAGCTGAAGAGTCACTGTTATAACGCATGGAAAATATTTTCAGTTCTACTCAGAATGCATAAATTGTCTTATCCTGCAAACCAGGGCAAGTCTGGGTAAAATATAAAACCATGAACAAGTTGCTAGAGCAGACAGAGCTCCACTGGAGCAGAGTCAAAGCAAAGTAACCAAACCAAGTGTGAGTCGTGCTGGATCTGCCCAAACTCAACTGTTATTGCAGTCTTTGTTTTTACATCATTTAAAGGAATTGCCAGTGAGCTGAGGGGAGAATCCTGCACACAAAGATGGATCCAAAAATACGGGAACACAAACAAAAAGAAGCCATATCCTAAAAAAAACTAGTGTAGGTACAAACCTTCTCTTACCAACATTCATTTCACAAGAAAACTGAGGTCACAATCATGAAAATGCTTACTCAAATTCCTCTTTTTTCACCACTGTGTAGCCCAAAACACATTCACTTGATTTAAGGGGATTCAATGTCCTGATATTGACAAAGCTAAGCACAGCCTTAAACCACAGGTACAGCAAGTCAGAGTAAAATGATTAAGAAATAAATGTTCTTCTAAACAAATTATTAAAACATATTTTTGTATTTTGCAGCCAAAACCAAAAATGCTTTAACAGTTGACAAAATACTCATTTGCAGGTAGTAGATTTTATAAAATGCTGAGCACCAATTAATAAAACAAGAAATAATTATTCTTAGAAGTTAATTAGGGATGACTCCTCTTTCCTCTTGAGGACCAGATGTTTGCTTTCCACTATCAGGTTGTTACTGGCCCTTGGTGCAGAAATTTGGTGTTTGGGCGAAACAAATCCTGGCTGGGAGCTGACAACGCTGTTCTTGGGATCTCGGGGCCCAGGGCTGTGACTGAAGGGATCTCTCAGCACACAGAAAGCAGCACTTGGGGAGCTCTCACGGGTGATGAGAGGGGGAGTGACTCAGGTTTGGAGATCTGAGTCTGTGGTTGCTGAGGGAGTGACCTCAGTCCCCTCGACTCTGCCCCTCTCCTCCTCCTCCTTCTCTTCCTCCTCCTCCTCCTCCTCCTCTTCTTTCCCTCCATCCAGGATCCGTAACAGACACAAACTGAGCTCACCCAGTGGGGGCTGCCTGTGGCCACCCATCATTTCTAAGCTCCAAGCAGACAGAGAAAGTCTCAGGTACACCTGACAGGATCTTTTGTCCAAGTTTCCTCAGTTTTTATCCAAAAAGCTTCACCTCAAAACAGCTGAAAATGTGGTGGCGAGGGAACCTGGGCTGGTGAGAATGGGAATTTTAACCAAGGTCCCTCTCAGTGCAGGATGGGAAACGCTCCCCAGTGCTCTGGGGTTTGTTGCCCCAGGACCACTGCTCCTGCCTAGGTGAGATTATTTTCAGATGGGTCACAGGCTGAGGGGGACCCAGGTTTAAATGTGGTATTTGCCCTATTCATTAAGTATTTTGGAGACCAAATCTGTCTGGGTTTTGGTGTAAATGCTGAAAGTTGTCCGCTTTCTCCAAGGGGAAATTTAAACCAAATTCTGCTCTTTTTCCAGGCCCAGTTGTGCAGCTCAGCTGCACTCACACACCCCTTCCCCACTCCTTTGTCGTTCTCTCCCCTTCTCTGCAGTGCAATCCATCTTTCACTCGCCTCTTCCCCCTCTGCTTTCCCCCATTCCTTGCCCTGCCCATTTTCCAGCGGCAGCAGCAATGCCCTCACTCGCACTGACACTTTCCAGCTGGCTGCTCTCTCCCTGTGCTGGCTGGGCTCTGGGAAACTCTCCGTGCTGTCCCCTTCCCCTCACCATTTCCTCCGGATTCTGGGATGGCTTGTGCTCATCCAAAACCCGGGATCAGCCCAGAGCTCTGCACCCACAGCCTGGTTCTGTCTCACCAGCACAATTCCAGTTTGCTTCCCTTCAGCCTCTGCCTTGTTTTATTGCTCAAATCAACCTCTGCAGCTCGTATCAAACACCTCAATTATTACTTAAAAATTAAAGACTCTTTTCAGTTTCATTTCCATTTGTTTTTCAAGGAAATTTTAGTGCATCGGAAAGAGACACAGAAATATTTAATGTGTGACCTTCAGCTCTTCGGGGTTGTCTAAGGAACAGCAGCTCCTGGTATCACACAGAATTAACCCTTTGCTGCTGACTTAATATCGAATTTTAAAATAAGGCAAATCAGCCAAAAAAACACATAACTGCCATCTCAAATATGCTGCTGTCCCTAAGTGGAATTAATCTGAGGTCCCTGTGAATGCCCATTAATGCACAGATATTTATGTGACAGGTAAAAATGCTCACACACACACACACACACACACACACAGAGAATGATTTTCTGCATCTCCCATGTCTGCTGCAGGATGGCAGCACAATTAAGTCACCGTGACGGAGACAATTATCCCCAGAGCCAGTAAAATGAGATGTCCACAGTGAGCTGCAGAGTTCTGAAACATGTGGGAATAGAGTACAGAAACTCTGTAGAGCCATGCAGCTAATGAGCAATAAATACACACTGGCACACCCTCATCAATTTTAAAGTCTCGGTATGAAAAGAATGTAATTAATTAAGATATGTTGATTTATAAGAGGTGACATAACAAGATGGATAGAGAAATCTTTTCCCTCCAATCTGTCATGGTTTCTTTCTAGAAGACGGCCCAGCACGTGATGGCCTCTCCTTGGGCAGTCACAGAAATCCTGAGTTTGGGTTTAATTCCCCCCACCGTCCTAAAGATCTCAAACTTCCTTTGCAACGCTCATTTGCATTTGGCACAACGGCATTTAAAGCGAAACCGTTTTAAAGACAGAAAAGGAGAAAGGAAAAAAAAAAAAAAGAGGCAAAAAGAAATTATGTTTAGAAAAATCCTTTCCACTTTTCCCTGTCTTACGTTTCTGCACATGGAAACACAACCCCATTTCCCTTTCTCCCCTCCCAAGTCAGATGACTTTTTTGTAACTTGGCACACAGACAGTCTGGTATAAGACAGGGCTGGAGCATTTGTTGAGTCAAGATGTTTAATTTTTTTTTTTCCCCTCACATAATGATCCTTTTTTCCCTCCAGCCACTTGAGTTTTGTTTATGTTGCTTGAGCCCTAAACTAATACATGAATTCTACTCCCTGCCAAGATGACGGCAACGGCACCGGGTGGGATGAGCCAGAGGAATACACTCGTTTTTGAGGAGAGAAAGTGTTTTAAAAGACTTTTTCTCCAGTTGTGACAAATTAAATGCATTAAAAGAAACAACTGCTGCTGCTACTGAGCTCCAAGGAGGAACTCTATTTTCTTTGCAAGCACTTGACTTTTGCGAGGGGGCACTTTGCTCCTGTGCCAACTCTGGCTTATATTTTATTATTCTTAGAACAAAAGGTTGCAGTAATTAGAATTGGGGAAGCTGTGCTCAAAGGGATGGAGCCATCAGATAAATCTGATGCCATGGAGTGGTTATAAAAGGTGGGATTTTTAAAAGCAAGAAGAACTCCTGTAATATATTGGGTTTATCCTGTCAGGAGAAGATGAATGAGAAGTCCAGCTACTTTCACTCAGGCCAGACATGTAAACCTTGTACTTAATGACTGATGAGCAAAATTTTTTCTCTTCCAAGTGCAGATGGGCAAATCCCTCGCAATTACAAAACACAAGAAAATCTAATTTTACCAAGAGAAAGCAGCGCACTGCCCAAATGTTTCCCAAGCAAGAGCTTTAGGTGCTTGTTGAAGGCAAAAAAAAAAAAAAAAAAAAAAAAAAACAAAAAAAATTTCNTAAAAGCCAAACAACATTTCTTCTAATGTGATCCATATTCTACCACATGCACATTTAATATAAAAGTTATGTTTGATATATGCCGCCGTAGCATTTTTCTATTTTAACTGAAAGCCTTTTGTTCTGTCAAGATTACGGGAGGATTTGCTTTCATTTTTCATGATGTTTCACTCCATACATCACCAACATTAGCAGGGCTTAATAAGCACCCACCTTCTCCTTCCCCCAGCCCTGCCCTGGCCCTTTTGATGCCCATTCCCCGAGACCCCTCCGTTTTCCCCACACTTGGGGCCGCGGCCTCTCCGAACCCTCGCGGGGTGAGGATGAGGAGGACGAGCCCGCCAAGTCCCGTGTGGTGGCAGAAGCTCAGCGAGCAAAATGTTTTGCAGCTTTAAATCCTGCCCGTGCTCTGGTGGCTGTGCCGGGCTCCCCTGCCTCCTTTTCCCCGCTGCAGATTCACATCTGTTTCTCTGCAGTTTGAAACTGTGTTCATTTTTCACTGCTGCCCTTTGTCCCACACTCACTCGCTCCCGCCAAGGGCTTCATTTCACTTATTCAATAAGCGAGAGGCACTGCAGGCTGGGGAGAGCTTTAGGACAAAGCTCAAACTTCTACTAGGCCTCAACAAAAATGTTTTTGTTCCCTATCAAGGCACTTTTTCCCTGTTGCTTGTCGTTGGCTTGTTTTGTTTCTCGTGAACGTTTGCGGCCTGCGATGGCCCGAGCAGCGCAGGGTTTCAAAGCTTTGGGACAAATGAAAAAATAGATGCAACAAAAATCTGTGTTATCTATTAGCAGGAATACTTTGTAGTAGGAAATCCCATTTGTCCCTTTTTCCTCCTCAGGCTGTGGCTGGGAATATCCCCAAACCCCGTGCAGTTGTGCTGCTGAGGGCCTGGTTTCTTCCTGTGCCCACACGTGTGTGAGCTGCAAACACACACTGAGATGTCTTCCTGGATTTATACACTTCATACTGGGAATGAGGAGAGAATTCCCAACTGCCAGGCCATCCCAGGCTGCTCCTGGTTTTTCCCTCCAGCCCATCCTGCCCTCTCAGCACTGATCACTGAGCTTTGCCACACACCAAACTGAAAGGAAAAGGCCGCATTGGTTTTTTTCCCCAACACGAGATTTTTGACATGTTAACGAGTTTATCATTTCCTTTTGCTGATCTAAATAGCAAAGAGCTGCTCCTTGGAGAGGGAACAACAAGGATGACACTTCCAACACTCCCAGCTTGATGATGGAACTCTTGTGGCTGTGCTCGTTTTGCCACAAGCCCATGAGTCAAATGCAGGGTTTTTCATACCAAATCACCCTCCCACTATGGTGCCAGTGTTATAAACCCCCTTGTAAAACTATGAGGTTCAGGAAGTATTTCCAAGCGTGTGTTCCTCAGCCTCAGGCTCCTGACAGTCCCATTCTTCCCCTTGCTGTATTCCTTTCAAAGCACTCAGCCTCCTCCTGGCTGAAGCATATCTGATGCTACAACCCAGGGTTACCTGCATGTGTCTCCTTAGGAATCACATCCTGTTTTACAGCCTGAGGCTTTAAAAGGCGCAGAAAATCGACAACAAATGGATTTTTATAGATACAATATTTAAAGAGAAAGTAACGAATTACAACAAGTTGTCCCTGTTTGTTGTTTAGTGCCTGTCCCCAGCTTTCACCTAAATATTCTTTAGGCCAAGGAGAAGAATCTCGTGTGAAAGCAACGGTGCTGCTCTCTGAGCCCGGGGTGCTTTCTCTGCTGGGGAAACACCCTCAGAAACAGGGGCTGAGGGGTGTCCCCCATCCCTCCCCATTCCCATTTAATCCGTGGTGTTCCCCATCACCACCTTGTGCCCCACGTCCTCCTGCCCCTCTCCCCTTGCTCCATGAGAATTTTGGATAATTAGGAGCAGGCACCCTGTTCCTCAGCAGCAGCAACAGTCCCAGTGCTGCAGACACGAGTGAGGAGTGAGCACTCCTCCCACTGCCCTGATTCCCTTTGGAATTTCCCACCATTTTTCTCCCATTCCTGCTCCGTGTTGCTGCAGCTGCTCCAGTCACACTGTTCAGTCTGGGCTCTGCCTCCTGACAAGGGATTTTTGAGGGAGTTATCTCAATATCCAACCCCCTTTGCAGCCTCCTGACTGTCTCAGCTCTTGTTTGCCACCGAAGTTTGGAGTGTGGATGGGCTTCCCAACGATATTTACACTTGTTCCAGGCCCTGGGAATTTAAGCCCATAAGTCAAAGTGAGCAACTGGTGAGAGTAATGAGGCTTCAGAAGAATGAAATTGGTGGCAACTTGCATCCCATGGGAGGAGTGTTGATGATGGAGAAGGGAAACTTAATATTTGTGAAATTAAATAATGCTGAATAAACAAAAGGTGCAAACCAGACTGCATCCATCTTTTTAATTATTTTGGGTTTGGTGTGCTGGCTTTTTTTTAACTAGAACCTGACTCTTAAAAGTATTTCTATTTTCCCCAGGCTCCTCTGGGACACAGGAGCCTGATATTAAAAGCCTGAACATTGCTCTTAGAGGCCCAGGAGGGGTTTGGTTGCACAAAGCACCTTTAGAGAGATGAATTAATGCCTTGGTCTTCAGACACCACCTCCACAAACCTGCCAAGTTCCCATCCCAGGGGGATTTGGCATCTGTTGGAGAGGAGACCACAGGGTCTGCCATGGGTCAGTACTGGGAAGGGACCACCCGGGTTCGTGGGTAAACTGGGAGAGAAGGGAAAGGGCTGAACAGAATTTGAGAGAAAAAAAGCTGCAGCCTCACTCAGGTATCTCCACCTGGTCACCAAAAATGGGAGATTTCCCAAAACATCATCCAAGACCTTATGGAGTCACATATCAGCTCCTTTAATAGAGTATAAAATATTAGGCTCTGTGTTGGAAAACAGGGAGAAAATAAAAGGGGGCAGGGGCAAAAAGGGGGAAATGGAGCAGCCGATTTTGGATTACAAGAAAGTTTTTGCTGTCTGACAACTTTCAACAACAGATCTTCACAGCCCTTCACTTGTTGAATCTGGTCAAATAGCTGCACTTCACTTTATGCTGCATTAAAAATAGTTAAAAGGAAGGAAGGAAAAAGCTAACCATAAAACACGTCTTTGAGAAGAGGAGGTGGCTTTCAGTTCTCTTTCTACCCCGTCCAAACTCTTAATATTTACCCTTAAAATTGTTGGATCCTTCCCACTTCTCCCCATCCCCGGCTCAGCATCCGCACAAACCGGCACATGAATATTTACAAAGAAATGTGATTGAAATATCATCCCGAGCTGGAATATGTGAAAGATAATTAAGAAGGGTTGCAAAGGGACAAGCCCATGCCCGGCTCTCCCGTCTGGCAGCACAAAGGGCCACCACTGTGCGAGCTGGCCCGGTGGCACTTCAGTCATTCATCGCCGGCGTCTGTCCCCAGGCCCGGGGAAGGGACAAGCGGCGGTGACAGAGCCCGGCTGCGGCTGCTCGGGGAAAGGCAGCAGCCAGAGCAGGGCTTGTCCCGCTGGCACAGCATGGAATCCATAGAGGAATTCCCCGGGGAAGCTCGGAGGGGCGGGGGGAGCGGGGATGTTGTGCCGCGGCTGGAAGCGGCATCCCCGCGCCGGCCCACTCGGATAACGCGGGCTGGGACAGCATCCTCGAGCCATTCCTGCCAAAAAACCCGGAGTTTTCCCAACCTGTGTCCTCCATTAGATGGTGTTTTCATTCAAATTAGGGCCACCGCAAAGACAAATGACCGGGGCGTGTTCGGGGCATTTTTACTTGTCAAGAGCCACGCACGAACTTCCCTCGCTGCGAGAACTCGCTGCTGCTGCCCACCGCCACCGAGAGCTCGCCATGTGCATCCTGCCTCTTTCCAGAGCTCCTGTTTGAGACAAAACCCTCCTGAAAATGTCACATTTCCTCACACACACACACACACGGGCGTGCAAATCCCTGGCGCTGCGCAGGTGAGGAAGCCTCTGGTCACAGCCAAGTCCAAGCTTTCTCATTTCCCTAAAGAAAACTAAATTAGCAGATTCCACTGAGATACCTGAGTGTGGAGTTAGCTGGAATTTATTATACACATCAACCAGCTGCAATTAATGGCTCTGTGAAGCAATCCGTTTGTTACTGAGGGGAAGGGGGAAAGGGATGCGAGCATTTCTTGGGATCCTCCGAGCTTGTCCTCACTCCCCCACCCGTATGAGGAGCAATTTCTCTGGCCCAAGCAACCCTGTTAAAGGGAGAGGAAGCCAAAATAAACGTGAAACTCTCCTTTTCCTCCAGTTTCCTCCAGCACACATGATGCATAAATTGCAGGGTGGGTGGGGGAAAGAGAAAAGCCAATAAGAGAGAGGTTTCTGTTTGTTGTTTGGGTTAAATTGCTGGTGTTCAAGAAAATTCAGGAAAACAGAGGCAACATCTGAAATATTTGTGAAATGGCTTCGCTTTCTCATTCTCAGCAAATCATCTCTGTGATTTCAGTCCAGTCTGACAACCAGAAGCAGTGAGATCATGGCAGTAACCAAGCCAGCCAGACAATACCGAGACTAAACTTCTCTCTGCCTGCTCCCCCTCCCACATTTCACCCCCAAAACCTGATTTCAAGCCAGGTCAGCCCCTCAGAGCAGAGATCCTCCGCTGGCAACTCTCTCCTCCAACCTCCCTGCATCCAGGAATAAAGGCGAGGTAGATGAGCATTCCCGCTTCTCCAGCCCTCTTGGAAAGAGGGGAGAGGATGTCAATCAAAAAAGTATTTAAACAGCAAATTCCAGCTCCATGATGGCTCCCATGCCTGAGCAATTCCCTTTCAGCTTCCTCATTGCCCTTGGAATGTGTTCTTGGTGAGAGTTATGGGGGCACCAGCAAGGTGGGATAGGGAGCACTGGTTTGGGCAGGCTCTTCCCTCATGGAATGGCCCAGGCAGGAATGGAATCCCAACCTTCCCAAAGCCCTGTTTGTCCTCCTGCATTGCACAAGGCAGCTTAGGAATTGCCCTCTCTGTCAGAGCCAGCCTTTCCAAAATGAATTTATTTCCAAATTATTTTATTTTACAAATTGTCCACATCAGTTGTTACAACTCACGTACGTTTTATCACCTCTGTGCCAACTGAGAGTACTTGATTTTAATTAAATCCTACACCATGAAAAATATTTATGTTGTTCATAGCTAAATTTCTCCATGACTTATTTCTATATATTTTGCTTGGAATTTAATTTGCTTTTTTTATTATATGGCCCTCACAAAAACTCCACCTTTCCATAGCATAGCTATATATATAATTCCTAAAATAGCAGCTTGTTAGGTTCTAATAAAAAATACTCACTGAGCCTTCCAAAAAGTTCCTTCAGATTAGATATTGCCTATTTATCTAAAATATCAAATGGGTAGAGAGAAACATCAACAGAGAAAGCGATAGGCACACCAGAGGCTTCCTTTCCTTCTCCTTCTGAAGAGACTTTAAAGCTGAATAAACACCTTGGAAAAGCACAAGCAATAGAGGGATCTCCTGGGTTCTGAACCCGACCTCTCCAAGTTAAAAATACACATTTTCCAGGCTGATCCTACAAACCCTCCCTCACAGGAGCCTTCCCGCTGATTCCGTGTCAGCCCTTCCCTGGATCCATAGGATGGGATCTCTCAGGTCATGCTGGAGTTTGTTAATTCTTCTGTTTTCTGGAGCAGGCAAAAGCGTTCCCGCCATGCCTCCTCAGCATTAATTTCCTGCTCCTGGTGATTAGCATATAAATCTAAAAGCATGTGTTGGGAAATTTTTTTTTTTTCCCATATTCAGTACAACATTAATCTTATTAGCTCAGGTAAACAACTAACAGCTATTAAAGAGAGTGCAATTTCTCAGGAAGCAGTTAACCCTTCGGAGTTAAATCCAAACATGGCAGGAGCGTGGATTTCCCAGAATCCCGGAATCACAGAGCTTGGAAAAGTCCTCCAAGATCATCGACTCCAACCTGTGACCCATCCCCACCTCGTCATCCAATTTTCTGGACACCTCCAGGGATGGAGACTCCACCTCCTCCCTGGGCAGCCCCTTCCCAATCCCTGACCACCCTTCCCTGTCTGAACACCCAAATTCCCCTCAGGGAACTTTCACCTCCTGATCACTCCTCCCTGCAGCTGGGGCAATGGGTAAAATTGCACATTTAGGGTTCATGGCCCTCTCCACGCGGTGCAGCCCCAGCCAAGCCCCTCCACGCCCCTCAGGCTCCTTATCAGGCACTGGGAAGGGGCTGTCCAGTCCCTGGAAAGGAAGGACAGGAAGGGTGCAGCCGGGGTGGAAAGCAGCAGGACTCTGAACTCGCTAATGGTGGGGAGGAGTCTCCAGGACCTCGCTGGAGAACGAAGCGGATGAACCAGACTGGCCCCTGGAATAGCTGTGTCAGCTGGGGCTGGCTGCAAGGGTTGTGCACCAACATCTATCCAGGTGCTCTGCTCCTGGGAGAGCAACCTGGGCTTTTCCCTGGGCTCTGGGGGGAGATGGAGCCGTGCACACCCTGCTCGGGGGCAGGGGGTGACTCGCACATCCCTCACTCCCCTGCTGCCACCGCGGTGACGTTTCCGTGTGACACAGAAATGCCACCTCTCCTCCTTCACTGCCATGAAAGAAAGCCCTAACCTGCTTCACACCTCATCCCCTGGGAGTTCCTTCTCCATTTGTAAGGATCATTCCCATTTGGAGAGCCTATGGACCAGGTTCCCCCATCCCCTGCCCTCGCTGCTCACACTTTACAGAAATTTTAGGTCCCCGGTGCTGCCAGCAGCTGGAAAGCACACGCTGGGGAACCCAGATCCTTATCCCTACACCTCTGGTGGCCCCTGATTGTGGAAATGTGGCCTTAGGTGAAATGGGAGCCAGCCCAGGTAGAGTGAACCCCTCCAGACAAGGAGACAGTGCTTGTGGAACAGTCTGAGGGTTCTTGAACATCCCACTTGCCTGAGCTTGGTCTTGCCCCCAGAATCCAAAATCCAGACAGGATCTGCCTATCCCAGACCACTGCCAGCTACTTTTTTCCCATATGTATGACAACACCTATTTTTGTTGAAGAAGTGCCACCTTTCTGCACCAGCTGCTAAATGGCACAGAAAACTCACATCCCGTTAGTTTTTCTGAGCCCCAGAAAGTGAGAGTCCACGTAGAGTGAAGCCACCTTATACCAGCTGGAAGTTTGGGGAACAGAAGTGCACAAAGACAGGAAAAAATGATTTTTTTTAATTATTTTTTTTTTTTTTTATGTCCACAGCATCCCTCAAAGTCCTAGAAATAAACCTCTCTTTTCTGTCTCCAGAACTCCTCAACCCCCCCAGGGAAGACCTTAAGGAGTCACCTATCAGCTTCATTAATACAGTATAAAATATTGGGATCTATATTGGAAAACAGGGAGAAAAGAGAAGGGGACAGGGGCAAAAAGGGGGAAATGGAGCAGCTGAAAAAAAATGGAGCAGAGGAGGGAAAAAATGAAATAAAAAGAAAATAGGTTTGGAGGAGAAGAGCAACGTGAGCCCAGGGATTGTAAGATCCCAAACTCCACAAAGACCCAGCCTCTGCCCCGTGGCCGTTCCCAGCAGCAAGGGAAGAGTGAAAGATGGCAATCCCAGTGCCCAGAACTGCCCTTGCAGGCTCGGGCCGGGCTGTGGAGCAGCGCTATCAGCACATCTCCCTGCCTGCCCTGCCATTCCCGGGGGCTGCCTGATGGAGAATCGATCCCCCGGAGTGCAAAGTCCAGCGTGCCATTAGTCCAATCTGTTTTCAAGCTGACACAATCCCGTCATTTGTCATCTTCTCCTGTCCTGCTGTGTTTGTTTAGGAGCAGGATATTTGCTTTATCTGTCACTTCCCAATCCTCGCTGTATTCTTTGCCTGACACGGAGTTTATTGGGTCCACAGTTTTCTCAGAGTCATTAACGAGGGAGGTTTGGACACGCCGATGAAATCACTGGAAAATGATGCTGCTGACAGCTTGGAAAACGTTTCTGAATTAAAATACGTTTGGAGTTTATGTTTGAAACTAGATTTAAGGGGAGAAATTCCTAAAAATGTTTCACTTTTTGCAGCAAACACGTGAAAAAGGCCAGCAGGAGCCTGGCAGGCTCTTCATCCATGAGAACACCTGAGAGAAAGAGCCAGCTCAGAAACTGCACCCAAAATTCCTTAAAAGCAAGAATAGAAATCCCTGAAATCGTCAGTCATGAAAGCAGAGCTTGCAGGAAATGCTAAGATAGAACCCCCATGTTATGAGTTTGTTGCATTGCAAACTTGCAGTTTTCTTTTCTACCTTTCCTATTTAAGAGGTGTTTGTATCTCATTGCAAAAAAATCTCAAAAAAAAATCTGCTGAAAGTTCCGTTTCATCATTTTCACCTCTTTTACCACTCACTATTAACTCCAGAAATGGGAGCTAGCACAGAAATTTTTATCATAACCATTGGTATTTATACACTTTAAAAGGCATAAAAAGCACCACGAGAGCAGCATCTGTTCATTGCCAACATTTATTGCTATTTTATGGTTATTTCTTTAATGCAGATACCCCTTCATTGCAGCAGCAGCTCTTGTGGCTCAAGTGTCCATGACACAGAGGTAGGAACAGTGCCTGACCAATTCCCCAGGGCAGATATTCCTCTTATTCATGTTATATTATATTCCTATTGCATAATTTCGTGTTATTAAAGCACGAAACCCCAACCTTTGACTCAATTTGATGAATTCACAAACAGAAACCTGCATCACCTCCCAGGGAATCCACAAACAGAAAGTGCAGAACTTCATTTTCCACCTCTTGCTCCTACAAAATCCATGTTTCGTGGAGTGGAATATGCACTTTCCAAATTTTCAGATTCCATTGGAACTTCCCAGGTTCTGTTATTGAAGGGGGTCTTAAAAATCAATGCAAGCAGGGCAGGGCTCCCCAATGTAATTAATTGTTTGTTAATTATGAAATGAGAGGCAGCCCTGGGAGCTGGGGCTGTCAGCAAGGCTCCTTCAAGCCAGCATTCCCAGGAAAACCAGGCCAGCTCTCCTAAAAGCCTCCCAGTATTGGTTATCCTCTTCCTTTCCCAAAATTCAGAGTTCCCCTGCGGAAGGGGATTGGGTCCTCTGCGTCCCACCCTGCAGCTGGGGAGGTTTGAGGTTGTGTTCAGTGGGCTCAGGTCCACACTGCACACTCAGAATATTTATCTGCATTGAGGACCAGCTTCAGCTGAGCCTGGAAATGTCCCATTTGCAGCAGGACTGTCCCCAAACCTCCCTCCACGCTGCAGCTGCCACAGCAGCACTTTGCAGCTGCAGGTTCTGCTTTTGTCCTTCGCCACTGTCTAATAATTTACTCAATATCAGAGCCTTTCTGAAAGGCAAATTGCTCTAACTGCTCACACTTCTTGCTTTTTCCAGTTTGGTTTTCAGAGCAGCAAAAGCTCTGGGATACAAAGGGGTTAAAGTCACACTGATCTCCTTTCATATCTCCCAAATTCTCCAAACTGGATTTGCCCCACTCTGGGTAACAACACAGCACCCCTGGCTCTGCACATCCCCTCTCTGCATGCCCTTAGCTGTGCCTTTCCATAATTTTTTCCTAAAGAAAACTACCCAGTTTTCACATTGGAATATGTTCTGTGTGGTGGGCAAAGTAGTAAAAGGACACGGAGGAAGTGAATGAGAAGCCTGGGTAACTTAAGGGGTGGCATTTGCAGGGTTCTGGAAACCTCTCTGAGCCCAGCATCCCTCCGAGATTGGGATTAGGGAGGTTACAGATCACAGGATACACTCTTCAATAAAACTTTAACCATTCTCATTAGCCAGCAGAAGTCCCCACACATCTGTTCAGCTCTTGGGGTTATCTGTGCTCCCTCCGAGCTGGAAAAGCAGCACAGGCAGCGCTTCCAGGGAAGAGGGGGAGGCTCCCTCCTCTCCAGGACAGGGAATTCACACCAGGCTCTGGATCCCTGTCACTCAGCCCCACAGATGTTCACTGAGTTTACTGCTCCTTGCTTGCAGGTTGCTGCAGTAATTGGTTGAAAAGGGGAAAAAAAACCCCAGCAAACGACTGCTAATAATACAATAAAAGCAAATTCTGGCCAGCACTATAAAAATGGGAGGCAGTTTATGCTTTCTGGGCGAGCAGTTTGTGAATTTATGGACAAGCAGGCCTCTGCCTTCTCTCCCTTACACATATTGGGGATAAGGTTACATTTTATTTGTAGGGAATTTTATGGCAGCAAAGGCCATTCATTAAAGAAAGCAAAAGAGCAGAGAAAAAACAGATGATTGTTACCCAGAAATCCTCATCAGCTCTCCCCCAGTTGTTTATCCTTTAACTTTTTAAAGGAATTTTTAGACAAAGATGCTTTCTTTCCCCTCTGGAAAAGAAAAAGGAGTGGGGGGAAGACGTACAGTTTCACCCAGACGCCTTTCAGAGCTCTCTGGGCAGCGCCCTGAAAACAACTTTCCCTTTAATGAAGACCTTTCTGGAGCTCTCTTCAATATTCACCAAAAAAAAAAAATAAAATTAAAACTTCACAAGTTCATAAGGACGGATCCCTGGGTAGGACTTTTATTAAGTCTTTTCTATTTACTTCCTACCTAGATAAGATCTTAATCACAGCCCCCAAATTATCCGCAATGACATTTATCAACTCCAGTCATCTTTTCTTTAGCATGCTCCGCCTGACCAGTCGGCTTTTCTTCCACCCCTTCCTTTCAATGGAAGTTAATTTCGAGTACATGATTTATCTTGCTGGGCTAACAGCACTGAGGCAGCC
Source organism: Orthonyx spaldingii (assembly GCA_013397795.1). Lineage (NCBI taxonomy): Eukaryota > Metazoa > Chordata > Aves > Passeriformes > Orthonychidae > Orthonyx > Orthonyx spaldingii. The sequence continues at coordinate 1,098,490 of VZTJ01001127.1, read as the reverse complement.
CACCTTTTCAAAGGGCTGGCCAGGGAGTGAATTATAGCCGAGTTGTCCGGTGATTGCGTTCCGTGGGGAAGGAGAATAGGCAGCCAGTGTGTTGCCCCGATGTGGCGCTGGGACCTTTTCAGCGAGGGAAGAAAAAAAGATTGGGCCTCTGACCGTGGGGCTGACAGGCAGGCGTTATATCAGCAGACAAAGGCTCGAATACCTGAAAGGATCAGAACTCCATGTACTCCGAGATGTGATGTTGTTTACAACACCGTACGCTGACCCTATCCCGAATTTACATGATATCGGTGCAGCGCTCCTTTAACCTCTCCTCATTCTTCTTCCTGCATCCTCACACGGCCATTAGCATAGGGAGAATTAGCCAGGGCCACATTAAACCCAGCAGCACTTTGAAATCCTTCGCACGCATTCTGCGGCGAGCGCCGCTGCGATGTGTAATTTCCCTGCACGCCCTGGATATATCCAGGGGCTCTGTTTGGTTTGGCAGTGGGTTTCATTCAGTATCTATTAACATTCAACTTCTATTTGTAAAGGGCATGTACAACCCACTCAAGTACATATTTGGCACAAGCCACAGTCATTTAGTGTTGGTCCAGGAGTACAGCTGGTGCCATCTGGGGCAGGATAATGGGAATCTTTCACAGAGCTGTGTTTTCATACTCCTTGTTCCTTCTCTGCCTCACACAAACGGGGGCGGTTATGAATATGCTGCGTTTCAGAGTCAGGGGCTTGTCCAGAGCCACAGACTCCAACTGCATGGGGAAGGGATCTCTGCTGTAGCCTGCGAGGTGCCATTTCAAGCAGGCACCCCAAATCTGCAGAGCCCTGGCTACCAACAGCCAAACAGCACGAAAACCCCGCGGATTTGCAAGCACGAGGAAGATTTCCAGCACCTTCTGGTTTAATTCCAGAAAACGAGGCATTTCCTTGCTGATAATTCTGCTTTCCCTACCAACAGGGCTGGGGAATTGAGAAGTTGTGGCTTGCCTGAGGAAGAGGGAGAGGATTTCTCCAGCATAACAGGAGATTCTGCGGGGTTTCAGTGCCAAAGTCTCAGCTGGTTCTTAACACACATCACTGCCCGAGCCGGCGGTGAAAGGAAATTCTGTACACACAAAAATCACTTGACGCTGTTGAAAAACCTGGGGCCAGAGGACTGGCAGTGTTCTGCATCCACTGGGCTGTTTATTTTCCTGCTCAGGGAGTTATTCGAGACGGGACCCTGCGCGACTCCGGCGTTGACTTGGAAGAAATAAAAGCCCTTCACGTTCCAGTTGGCTCATCCACTCCCACCCTGGCCTGCACAGGGAGCCTGGGACAGCAGCCTGCAGAGCGGGGACAGCCTGTCCCAAACCCGCCTGGGACCCTCAGCTTGGGATCCCAACCCTCAGAGCCGGGTTCTGGTCCCGAACTGGAGCAGCACAACGTGGGGATGAACATCCACAGCAACCCTGAAGGGCAGAGGAGCAACTGCAGCCACAAGAAATCCACAAATCCACTGAGGAAACAGTTCCTAGCATCGAATTATATTTGATATAAATATCCAGGGATGAGAAACTGAGAAAGAATTACATTTCTGGGCATTACCAGAACAGGGATCCTTTCTCAAAAGAGATTTTAATGCCATATCTCAACTGGGTTTTGTTTTTTAATGGCACATCTCAACTGGGTTTTGTTTTTCAATGCCATACCTCAACTGGTTTTTGTTTTTTAATGCCATGTCTCAAATGGATTTTACTTTTTAATGCCATATCTCAAGCCCCTGTACCTGACAAAGCCAAGATGAGAACAGAACCCATCCTCCATCGTGACCACCTGGTCAAGCTAAGCACTTCCTTTGCTCCTCTCTTTTAGAATTTGTTTCCTTGATGGTTTCTCCATGGAAACATGCACATTTCTGTTAGTTTGGGGTTTTTTTGGGTTTCAGGGGAGCGTGATACCGCTTTGAAGAGACCAATGGCAAGGTCTGGAAGGTCCATGGCAAATTTACCATGAAGGCAACACTCAGAATTCACCACACAAATCCTCCCAGACTCCAAAAGCCAGCACTGCCCTACTTGTCACCAGCGCCAAACGCAGGCAGCGCCTCCCAAACAGTTCCATTTCCCAGCGTGATTTTTAAAATGCTTCTCCCCACTGCCCACGTTGCTCCAGCCTTTGTTGTGCTCCCGTGGAAAGCCGGGAATTCAGCAGCTGCATTCCTCCCACTGCCACCACCACGCCCCGGCTCGTGACCGGCCGACAGCGACTCTTTGCAAAGCGGGGACCTTTGCTTCTTTCTGATTCCGTTCAAACGCCTGAAATCACATTCAGTGGATAAAAACATTCTGATTTTTTTATGTCTGAATCATGATTTCCCCCCTCCTGTCCCACATCACGAGGCTGCAGCTGTTAGAGCTGACCCAGAGCAGAGCCACTCCATAATAATTCTCCGTGTGAGCTGGCCTGGGAGCAGCAGGGCATTTTCCTGGGTCCTTTCACTCTCAGCTTGCAGCAGGAGCAGCTTCCCAAGGAGAGCTGAAACGTGAGCTCTGTTATTCTGAATGGCACCAGTTCTGTCCTGCAACTGGGGAGCACACAGGAGCTGAACACGGATTCTTGGGAATGGTTTTATGTCCAAATAGAAAATTAAGTTCTGTTAAAACAGGCACGAAATTCCCAAAAGCTGCCTGACCTGCAGGGATGCCCAGCTGCCAGGAGAGTTGTTAACATGGAAAAACAAGGGCTGAACAGGCAGAATGCAAAATAGTTGTGAAAATTATCAGTACTAAAGGTAGAGTGGTAATATAATTAAGTGTTGCACTGGAGAAAAATGAGTTGATAACCAAAATAAACATCCATCCCTTAGTCAGCCTTTGTTGGGTGTGGATATTTTGGTTCAGCAGTAGCCGTTGATATGGGAATGGTGAAATCACTGAGCTCCTTCTGGGCTGTTAAAAGATGTCCAGCTTCTAGAAACTTTGCAGATCCCAAATTAAAAATTGAAGAAGTCATCACAAGTACACAAAAAGCATTTCCAAGACCATCGAGTCCAACCTGACCAATCCCCACCTTGTCCCCAGCCCAGAGCTCTGAGTGCCACCTCCAGACCTTCCTTGGACACCTCCAGGGATGGGGACTCCAAACCTCCCTGGGCAGCCCCTTCCAGTGCCTGACCACCCTTTCCATGGAGAAATTCCTCCTGAATTAAAGGTGAAGAAAATCACTGCTGCTAATAAGACAACTTTCTATTTTAGAAAGTTAAAACTATGTGTACCAACACTTGAGCATAAAATTCCCTCTCATTTAAATCAAGACCATCTCGTGGCAGTCAAACTCATGACACAAATTGTGAATACAGCTCCTATTTTTACTGAAAACTCCATGACCTGTGGTTCTCCCGAAGGATATCCAAGGAGGAAACTCTTGTTCTGTCGGAGCCAGAGTGCTCTGCTCGCTCTCATTATTCATACCCTTGGATTTCAACAATGCAAGGATAAACTGCAGAGGTGAGGAGGGGGAAAATAATTAGGAGTGCAACAAAATGCACGAGCACATTAAGGTGTTAAAAGGGTTGGAGGTGTGAAACCCAAAAATAAACATTCTGCTGAATATCTCAAGGTAATGTTTTGATGTGTGCTAAGCGAATCAATATTTGAAATCATGGTAGGAGCTTGCATTTCCAGCTGGTGCAAAGGCATAAAAACAGAACAGATTGTATTTAGGGCAAACCCTACCACTGCAGGCACTGCAGCAGCACAAGTTTGCATTTAGTGGCACATAAATGGTGCTATTCTTTGTTGACATTAGGATTAACTTTGTGGATTGACGCTAAAGAACTGTAAAAAGAGTTTTAAAACCTCCTCGCTTTTGTGATCTCTCCTTAACCACAGCAGCTACTGTAAGCTACCCTGACTGCCCATAAAGACAACTGGATTTTGAGGGGTTTTTAAGCAGGATCCTCCCAGACACGCTCTGATTTGGAAACTGCCACTGCAAGGGCTCCTGGAATTGACCTGTTGGGACTTCCCCTCATCTCAGCTATTAGAATTAGAAAACTTCCAAAAAAACCCCCTAAAAACCCACCACACACCTTTCCAAGAGCAATGAACCTGCTGTTCTCCTTGTTCTGCCTGCACTGGAAGCCACCACAAATCAAACATTTTGTGAGGGGAAAAAAATGAAAGCAAACAAACAGGTGATGGAATCCCCCAGTGAGTTTCAGCTTAGCTTCTCTCTCACCATCCTGAGGCTGACAGGAGATTCCTGATGGGCAGAGCATCCCAGCAGCCAACCCTGCCTAAATCTGGTGCCACCCCCAGCTGTGGAAAACCCCTCCATCCTCAAAGAAGAAACACCACAGCTCCAGATCGGAATGGCTGGCTGGAGCAAAAAATGGCATCCAGGGAAAGACCCTGAATGTGTTGTCCCAGAAAAAACAACCAAGGGAGTTTGTAAAAGCACGGGACAGGTGGAGGGCAGTGCCCAACGGGACAAGCATCCAAAGGTTTTGCTGCGTTTCAGGAATGTAGGAAGCTCAGTTTCCTTCAGAACGTGCCCTTTGTGCCCAGGCATAATTTATTCACTCATCCAACTTCCACTGAGCTAAAGGGAGCTGAACCGAGCCAGGCCTGCTCTCCTCTGAAACACCAAAACCTCCGTGGTTAACTCAGTTTAAATGGTGTCTCAGTAAAAAAAAAACAACAACTTTGATTAACCAGATGAGGGCAAATTCCCCTTTGCTGTGAGGGTGGGAGGCCCTGGCACAGGGTGCCCAGAGAAGCTGTGGCTGCCCCTGGATCCCTGGAAGTGTCCAAGGCCAGGTTGGACGGGGCTTGGAGCACCCTGGGACAGTGGAAGCTGTCCCTGCCCATGGCAGGGGTGGCACTGGATGTGCTTTTAAGGTCCCTTCCAACCCAAACCATTCCATGATTCTGTGATTCCAAGGAGAGGAGAGGGGGAGAGGTCTCAGCCAAGCCAGCAAGGCCCAGCCACGCTGAGGGTGTGGAACAAAGTCACTGCTCTGGGACAGCCCCCAGTGACACTTGGAGCTCACCACTAGGACCAGCAGATGCCAACCTAAGCCTCAGGCATTCCAGGGAGCCAAATTCCAAGGCAGCTGAGCCTCTGTGCCGAGGATTTGTGGCTCTGCCAACAGGCCAGTCCCCACACCGGGCCGGCCCCGCCGCCGTGGAGGAGGTCCATCTTCATGGCCAATCTGACAAATGTCTTATTATTACTATTATTTTTTTTAAGTGGGCCCTGTTCTCTCTGGGTCACTTTGCTCCAGCCTGCCCAGCCCTGGTAATAATGAGCTGAGGCTGGTTAAGCAGCTAATTAGCATGCCGTTTGTTAGACGAGTTAAGAACGTAATTATTGTGAGTAGGCAGAGCCTGCCGATGGAATGCATTTTGAAGGTTACCATAGGAATCCTTCCTTGCTCTATTCATTCCCAGTGTAATACTAATCACTATCATAAGGAAAGGATTGCTTGGATATGGACTGTAGGTTAACATCTGATTAGATTGCCAGGGAACAAAGCCATGCAGGCACTTTGTTTGTTAACCCTTTTGGGGCCTGCCCAAGTGTCCTGACCTGCAGGAAGAGCTCCCTGCTGCCCGTTCCCCTCCCCTTCCTGGGCTTTGGAATCCTGGCTGCGGGGCTCAGGGCTGGCATGGAGCAGGGCAGGCTGAGTGCTGGGCTGGAATTAGGGAGAGGTTCACTCCAAGTGGCACAGAGAGCTGCTTTTGTCACTGCTTTTGCTACTTGTAGGTGCCCAACAGGCACAGGAAGCCATCCTTCCCTGCTTTGGTCATTTATAGGTCCCCAACTGGCACAGAGAGCCATCCTCTCCTGTTTTTGTCACCTGTAGGTCCCCATCTGGCATGGAGAGCCATCCTCTCCTGTTTTTGTCACTTGTAGGTCTCCAACTGGCACAGAGAGCTGTCCTTCCCTGCTTTTGTCACCCATAGGTCCCCAACTGGCATGGAGAGCCATCCTCTCCTGTTTTTGTGACTTGTAGGTCCCCAACAGGCACACAAAGCCATCCTTCCCTGATTTTGTCACCTCTAGGTCCCAACTGGCACACAAAGCCAGCCTTCCCTGATTTTGTCACTTGTAGGTCTGTCAGGGGTAAGTTGAACGGGATAATTCCAAGATCTGATTAAAACAGCAACAGGGGAAAACCAAAGAGCAGAATTCCAGCATTTTTGTTTCTGTAAAAGCCACGGTTCCTCAAGTTTTCCGCATGGGATTCTGCAAACAAACCCCCCAGGCATGGATTCACCCGAGTGCTGTCACAGCTCAGCACTTGCAGAAGCCAAACCACCACCAGCCTCCATTCCATCACCTGGGAAAGCACCAGCACGTGCCCACATCCCAAATTATTCCAGAGAATCCATGGACACACTGCCCAGAGCAAGGCCGTGCAGATACCACTGGCACCAAGGGCCACTCGTGGGACAGATCTCAGTGCCTGGGGGACAGGGCCATTTCCACGTTCCTTCAACCCCATCAGCAGGAGAATCCCAACCCCAAACTTCTGTCCCACGCTCCCAAAGCCCCCGAGGAGTGCAGCAGCCAGGGCAGAGGCTGCTCAGCGCCGTTCCCGGTGGGTGAGGAGCAGCTCAGAGGTGGGAACGCGCTCCCTTTTGCCATTCCCGGTGGGTGAGGAGCAGCTCAGAGGTGGGAACTCGCTCCCTTTTGCCATTCCCGGTGGGTGAGGAGCAGCTCAGAGGTGGGAACGCGCTCCCTTTTGCCATTCCCGGTGGGTGAGGAGCAGCTCAGAGGTGGGAACGCACTCCCTTTTGTCAGGCACGAAACCCACGAGCGTTTGCCCTTTGTTCCCCTGCTCCCGAAAGTCGCAGCCGGAGCTCTCAGCTCCACCGGAGCCTCTCTAAAGAGCTCTGGATGTTCATTAAATCGCCTCTGCATATTTTGTTCCCTTTTTTTTTAATTTTTTTTTTTAATTTTTTTTTTTTCTCTCCCCCCTCGAGGCTGCCTACCAAAATCTCCCCGTGGTGTTCCTTAGCTCTTATCCTAAAAGTGCTGCAAGAATGGAGCGGTGAATGCCCCAATCTGAGAGCATTCTGTGGCCAGCCCCACGCTGTTCACAGCTCGCTGCCGAGGCCCGAGGCTCGGTGGGAATTTACAATTCATCGGCGACCAAACTCTTTGAATGTTATCAACACATCTTCCCCCTGGCACACGAGAGTGTGACTTATGAGGAGAGGAGCAATTTGTTTCGTGAATTTCATCCTTTGTTATTGAAAGCTGCTGGATTTGGATGTATAAAGACCGGTGCCATTAAGCCCCACGGGGCAGAAGCATCCCATGGGCTAACAAGTTTGTTTGCTTGTTATTATTATTTTTAAATACGAATTACTCGGAAAGTAGCATTGTGGAGGGCTCGGAAGGTGCTTTAAGGGAAGCTGGTGCCGTTTTCCAAAAGATTGGGGAATGTGGAGGGAAATGAGCCCGTGACCTCCGTTCAATAAGGAAATATCAGCTGACTTCTAACCAAATTAATGAATATTATCCAGTGCTTTTACATTGCCCAATCCAGTGTGCCTCTAAACAGCTCTATCTAGTAGCAAATGTGGATGTGTTAAACCAGGAATCTGTCTGGTGTCTTTAAAATTTAAAAAGCTAAAGGAGCATCAGTGTGAAAAGCCAGTTTGGCCTTGACTAAACGGCTCCTTTGTAGCTGCAAAACGCTGTCTGCTCACACGAGAGGCTTGATTTGTAAATAAAAGTCTTCAGAGTCTGCAGGAAATTGAAATAAATATTCAAGGTTACTGAGTTTATGAAGTAATTTGTGCTCAAACCCAATCCAGAGTGTTTGGAACAGGGGGATTCTGAGGGAGCCGGTGCAGGGTTGGGCTCTGAGTTCTGTCCCAAAGCTCCAATTCCCTTGGCCAACATTGGCCAGGCCTGCACAGGTGAGCAGCAGGTAAAAACCACACCCAGGCACCGATTCCAGCTCCAGCAATGTCCCCCCAAACCTTTTTTGCACTCATGAATTAATACAAGTTCTGTGGGAGAACCACTCTGGGTTTTCTTTGAGCAAAACTTGAGAACTGAGACAATTTTAGGCAGCAAATAAATTGTACTACCTGAGCAAGGAGCTAGATCAGGGCCTTCAGAGGAAGTTTGGGAAAAGGTTTTCTTTGTGTTATTCCAAATACAAAAAGAAACCCCCCCAAAACATTTTTCTGACCATTTATTTTCTCAAGTTTGCTTATTGGAACAAGAAGCCAGGAAACTCAGAGGAATAATATCTCAATCCAGCTCCCCCAGATTACCAGAACCAACAAGAAATAGGAAAAAAAAAAAAGTGTTCTTTGGGAACTATTGTTCCCCAGCCAGTTCTTTCAGTCCATTTTTGGCTAATTAAATTAATCTGGTAAGCAGGTGTAAACCCACTTGTTTGGGTGGCTAAAAGGAGAGATTGGAGGTATTTGCACAGTGAGAGATTTGTACAGGGGAGCATTAAACCCTATCAAAGAGAGGAAACTCCACTCAGGATGCAGAAAATCCTGTTTAGCACTTCCCAAATCGCACCAAGGCCGCCTCTAATCCACCAGCCCAGCGCCGAGGTGAGGTTTAATCGTCTGCTTGTGAAGCTGCAAAGCTGTGCTGGGCATGTTTCACCTGCTTAATATTTTCTGTGATAAATAAAAACATAAATACTTCTCTCCTCTGGCATTTGCATTGTAAATGCTCAGCCAGCAGCACCCTCAGCTTTGATTCAAGACCAGCTCAAGACCAACCTTTTATGGCAATAAGGGACTTCTTCCACGTGGGTTTATTTTGCAGAAATAGAAACCAACCAGGCTATCAATAAACACAGCACCACACAGCCCAGCCATCACCAAAGGCACAGGAATAGACACTAAAAAAGAATAAATTTCAATCAGAGAGGGGGAAAAAAATAGAAATTCTATCAGCAAAGAGGCAGAATTCAGTCTCAGCTCCGCAGTTATGATGGCATCACCCCCAATCTGCAGATATGAAAGATTGGTTTGGTGCAGTTGTTCTGATTGACACTAAGGAATAGCAGCTAACATGAAAAATTAGTGGGGTTTTGCCCTTTCCCTGGGTTAAAACCGTGCTGGAGAAGAACGAGACCATCACTGGAGTGCAAAGGGAGCCGGACCCAACCTCCAGCCTTTGGGATCCCACAGGCAGCAGAACATCCAACATTCCAAGCAGAACATCCAACATCCCAAGCTCATTATGTGCCACCAAGCAGCCACGCATGTCCCTCTTCGCTGCAGCTCAAAAGTGCTGCTCTGAACCCCAAAAACAGTGGGACAACATCCATTCCCTCGAGGTGGGATGGCAGAGCCAGCTGGGAATGCTGTGAGGGTGAGCTCAAGGGGAGGATGAGGAGGAGGAGGAGATCCCAGTGCCACCAGTGTGACCGTGTGTCCCCTGTCCCCGCGGTGCTGGGACCCTGCCAACCCCCATGGGAAGCTTTTAGGGTGGCAGCAGTGGTGGCACTGCCCCTGTGGGCTCCCGGACCCTTTACAGCTGCCCAGAACATCCCTGCTCCCCCAGCTCCCACCGCAGAGCAGCCCCTCTGCTCCGGAGGGCAGCTGAGCCAAAATATCACCAAAATATCACCAAAATGTCACCAAACCCCCTCCCCAGACCACCTGGGTGGTGCCAGCACCCCCAGCTCCAGCCCTGGTGTCACCAAAAGGCTGATTCCGCCCTCGGGGACCCTAAAGAGTGTCCCTGTCCCTCTGAGACTCCCCGGATGGTCCAAGCGCATCCCTTTGCCAGCACCGAGGGATGCTCAGCGCTGCCCCTGGGTTTTCATGTCGCGCTGGGAGGAAGCCGGACGGTCCCAAAGCAGCCGCTCCATTCGCCCCCTCCTTGGGCAATAACGACCTGCGACAACAATTAACATCCCTCCTCTCTTCCCCCGGCCCAGAGCTCTCCTGCTCGTCCCCCCTGCCGCCCGCCCCTTCCAGATTTGCTCCTGTTTTTCGTCTATTTGTGAAGGTGCCCAAGACAGGAGCTCACTTAATACGTTCCCTTACGCTTGTGGCGCAACAGCCTATTCAGGACAGATAAGCCCCTTTAGAAATGAAGGGGAATTTAATTCAGTGCTTGAGTGACAGCAGGAAGATTTATCCCCTCAGCAGACAATACGGCTTTTGGGGCTTTAATCTTGCCCAGACAATGGGCTGTTTCTCGGCCCTCATCTTGTGCTTTTCCCACGATGTTCGGTGATTAACCGGGGCTCCATTGGATGGAAGCCACTATCTCTCATTTAAGAGTGTTTGCGCCTCTGTCAAGGACCAGCGAAGGGAGGGAGGGAGGTGGGAAGAAGAGAAAGGAAGGGGAGGGGGAGAAAACTTGAACTCATCTGGGAGAAATGCCGGGAGGCTGCGGGCGGGTGCCAGCGGTGGGCAGGGCAGGGTGACAAAGCAGAGGGACACTGGCATTGTCACCTCCGGCACAGAGCGGGGCACTCCGCGTTTATTTCAGCCGGCAGAAGCTCCTCGGTGATTTCCTTGTGGTCACACACAAATCCGCAGGTCTTTAGGTGCGTGCTGCCTAAATGTAAGTGTGGGGGTTTTTTTCCCCCTGAAAATTGAGGATTTTTAAAGCCTGACATCACGGTTTGGGGTGAAAAGCTGGTGTTTTGTGCTTGCCCAGAAGATAACTGAGATGCCGTGGAGGAGGAGGAGGAGAGCTGGCACAGCACAAGCACCTGAAAAACGCAGCAGGTGCCCCAACAGCCTCCCGGAGAGGCTCTGGCTGCCACGCCTGCAGTGCACAAAGTGCTCTGCATCGATTGCTCCACTTTATTGAGGAAGATCTTTTCTTCCTAAGATGTAAAATGTATCTCAAGTGATGTAATCCTTCCCTGGGAGGGTGGGGAGGCCCTGGCACAGGGTGCCCAGAGAAGCTGTGGCTGCCCCTGGATCCCTGGAAGTTCCCAAGGCCAGGTTGGACAGAACTTGGAGCAGCCTGGGACAGTGGAAGCTGTCCCTGCCCATGGCAGAGAGGGGAATGGGATGAACTTTAAGGTCCCTTCCCACCCAAACCATTCCAGGATCTTGAGATCATCACAAAGTTCACCACCAGCGAGTTTCTCATCCCTAGGGAAAGGCAACCATTACCTTTACTCTCACCTACAAATCAATCTCGGTGGCCAAAAAAAAAACAACAACAAAAAAGTGGTTTGTGTCCTTCTTCCTGAAAGAAAATGCTTTGGACACCAGTACTGCAGTTTTGGTGAGGAGTGGAAATAGAGATTTGGCCTCAAAGTCATGTCCCACTGTTCTGAGGGGATGTTGGTGGCAGTAACTCCATCACTTCAGTCCTATCCCTCCCGAGTCAGGATATTCCATGATTTTATATTCAAGTCTTGCAATGTCAGCATCCTAAACTGGGGTCCACCCTCAACCACTAAACACATCCTAAGAGGAACAGAACCACTGCACCCAAACAGCTGTAAAATGGAAAAAAAAAAAAAAAAATCCCCACATAAACAACAAGTACCGTTTTGAAGTCTCTGAATTTCTGAATTTTCAGGTTTTTGTCATCAACAAAAAAAAAATGAAGAAGTTGGCAAGATTTTTTAGGCAGGAACTGAACAGTGTGAGAGATCTGAGAGCACCACAAGTGATACCCTCGATGACACCTTTCATAATTAAATGCATCCCCATGGCAGATTCATGTTCTTACCACTTTGTTTTAGTTCCTGAAGTTTATGAAAATCGACCTGGAAAACAACCAGAGCATTTAAGCCTCAACACACATCGTTTAGGAATAGTTTAGGATTTCCTCAGCATCATATTTGGGACTTTTCAGCTCCTTCAACTACAAGTTCAAGTCCCTGAGGAGTCACTGAAGTTCTTCAGTCCCTTTAATGAGATCAGCTGGGTGAATGGGGGGTTTCTGAGTGGCCTTTAAATGTAAATGGCTTGAAAAGGAATGAAAAGAAAAGGTTTTATGGAGCATTTTAAGGTTTTCAGTTGGGCTTTCTAGTTGGTTGGGGTTTTGGTGGCTTTTTTTTTTTTTTTTTTTTTT
>VZTJ01001127.1:1056980-1086414 GCA_013397795.1 Orthonyx spaldingii | reverse complement strand
TTTTTTTTTTGGCTGTTGGTTTGGTTGTTTTATTTTTTTTTTTTTTTGAGGGGGGGGCAGTGAGGGGAGCAGTTGTTTGGGGTTTATTTAATTATTTATTTGAATTTGACCCCCATCAGACCTCGTTGTGAGTTCCAGCATTTCTGTGAGCAAACCTCACCTCTGTGAGGGAACCTTCAGGGCAGGAATCCCCAGTTTGGGGAAGAAAAAAGTCTCTCAAGCAAATGACTTTGAACAGAAGATCCAGCTCATCCCAGGAACTCCCTGTCTGCACTCTCAGCCCTCTTGATTTTGTCCTTGACCCTTCTGAACCCCTTCCAGCCTCCTCTGAGGTTCCTGGGAACCTTTTCAACACCTTCACCCTGAGCTGAAGCAGCGTTGGACACTCGGAGCCCAGCAGCACCTCCGGCCATCCCCACAAGGGCTTTGCTTTGCTTTGCTTTGCTTTGCTGCCCCTCTCCTTACAGGATAAAATCCCTGCCTTCCCCAGAACTCGATGTAACTCAGACCAGTGCCTCCCAGTAAGCAACTGGAGCTGCCCAGAGCTGGGCAAAGGTGGCCCCTTTCCCTTCCCCACAAGGCACCAGCAGCCCCCAAACCCCTGCACAGGGATAACTCCTGGAATTCTTTCTCCTTCTTGCCTTCCCAGCTGCTTCAAACAGCGTTTTGCTGTTCTGTTTTAACTGGTGAGTGCAGGCAGGAGGGAGGAAAGAAGAGCAGAGGAATGAAAATAAGATTAAAATGAAAGGCCATAGAGGGAACCAGCAGAAAAACAAATGTCACAACCCAATTCCCACATTGGCCCAACCACCGAGAGCCCAGAGCTGCCCCATTTAACCTGGGGAGATCAAACTGTGCCTTGTAACTTTTACAGCACCTTTGTCTGGCCCAGCATTTACAGGAAGTGGGGAAAGTAGAAGGAAAATTGTTCAGTACAGGCTTCCTGAAAACTGGGAGGGACTTCTGTGGCACAGGCAGCAAGGCAGGACAGCTCTGAGGTTAGAAGAAATACGCCGTAAAAATTGAATTTATGAAATCAAATTTATTCTGTAAGCCCTCTGACCACGCTGGTGCTCACAGCCAGGCCAGCACCTGCAAGGGACACAGGATCTGAAGGGAAAATACACCTTGCACTGGGATTTGGGGCTTGGATTGCTGATCAAGGGGAACATTGCAGGTTAACACAGGCTGTTCCACCCAGCCGAGGTTGCCTTAACTCATCTGAGGTGAATTTGTGCTGCAGGGATTCCCAGAGACCTCCAACGGACGCTGGGAATGACATCATTTGTTAATAAGAAGGTTCTTTTCCCAAAGAACCAACAAACCCTTACATTGCTGGTGAATTTGACATTGCAGAGCAAAGAGAAGATGTGGCCACACCTGGGACATCCTGCAGGGTGGTGGCAGAGGTAGAAACCCAATCCAAACTCCAAATCCCAATTCCTGAATCCAAACCCAACCTTCCTGAACCCAAACTCTCCTTTCCTGAATCCAAACCCAACCTTCCTGAATCCAAACCCAACCTTCCTGAATCCCAGTCCTCCTTTCCTGAACCCAAATCCTCCTTTCCTGAATCCAAATCCTCCTTTCTTGAATCCCAACCTTCCTTTCCTGAACCCAAATCCTCCATTCTTGAATCCCAGCCTTCCTTTCCTGAACCCAAACCCTCCTTTCCTGAATCCAGACCCAACCTTCCTGAATCCAGACCCTCCTTTCCTGAATCCAAACCCAACCTTCCTGAATCCCAATCCTCCTTTCCAGAATCCAAACCCAACCTTCCTGAATCCCAATCCTCCTTTCCTGAATCCAAACCCAACCTTCCCGAATCCAAATCTTTCTTTCCTAATTCCAAATCCTCCTTTCCTGAATCCCAACCCTCCTTTCCTGAACCCAAAGCTGGGAATTCTGCCTTCCCAAACCTTGGAGCTGTGCCTCCCCAAGCCAGCCCAGCTCAGAACAGCTCAGTGCAAACCACACCCACCTGCCCCGAGCGGGACCAAAAAGGTGTGAAATAACCCCAAACGCCACCTCAGCGTCTCCTTCGCGGCGGGCACGGGGAATATGGAGCTGCTGTGGTCGTTTGCTCAGAGTTTAGCGGCACAAAGCACTTGGACAAGAAGCACAAACCCCTCTGCCCTTCACCAGTCTTTGCCCAGAGCCACGGAGCGACACGGCGGTGATCAGACACCCAGGCTCAGCTTGTTTCTCTAATGGGTTTTTGTTCCAGCTTCCCGAGCCCCAGGTCAGGAGAACATAAAAGTACAAGGATCCAGGAGGCTCCTTGGCTTTCAAACCGCTGCGTTTTGGCAGCAGCACTAACTCTTCACGGAGTTACTCCTTTTCCTCTAACAATCCACTTAAATACATGGAGAGGGAACTTGTCTGCCTGAGCTGCAGCCCCTGCAAGAACACGGCTACAGGGGTTCTGTTTATAGGCCTTTATTTCAATTGCAGGTGTGTGGTTGCTTCCAAACACCTGCAGAGTCTCCATAAACAGAGTTTATTCCCCACCATCCCGATGAACCTGGTCAGGGTTGGATGTCAGGAATCCCTTCCTCCCCGGAGATGTTTCCCAAAATAAATCTCTCCATGCCAGCCCGCTCTGGCTGTTCCAGATGCAAAACTTCAGGGGCAGCAGAATCCCTTTGTTGAGGGAAATATCCTGAGACTTTTGTCCTGGCCCAGCACACGAGGCACAACTGACAGGCCAAGGGATCAAAGTCTCCCCTTTATCACCATGCACTTGGCAGAAATGTAAACTCCCCATATATGGCTCAGAAATGTGTTTGAAGTCACTCAAAGAGAGCCCAAGGAGTGAAAACTCCCTGACCCTTCCTGAATGAGAAAGGCAGCCCAGGTATATCGTGCTGGGGAAGGGAATTTGTTCTTCCATCTGCTGGTTTTAAGTTTTGAGGGGAAAACTGTGTTAAAATTGGCATATTGGGTATCTTTCAGTAACAACAGAGAGGCAAAAATAAAAGTTTCAAAGGATTCTTTCTCGTTTAAACACGATTGGTTTGATGGTGAAATGGTTATTTACAGGAATAATCAACTGGTGTGCAGTTCCAAAGGAAAAGATTGTGCAGCATCAAATCCACCTCCCATCCCATCCCAGCTGCAAAGAGTGAACAAGGGAAGAGCAGAGAAGCCAGGCAAGAAAGAAATAAATGAAGAACAACCTTATCAGGAGGAATAATTAACAGCAAGACAGAGAACCAGCAGTGCTGAACGTTCCCATGTGGAAATCACCAAGAGCTACCCAGGCTCTGGAGAGGAAAACTCCTGCAATTTCTGCAGCCCTTTAGCAGGAGAAATATTCAAAAGTTTGATTTCAAAATTCCCTTGTACCATTCAAAAAAAAAAAAAAAAACCAACAAAAAAAAAACCTGAAAAACTGGGCTCTGGTGAAAGAAAATGTCATTTGTTTGAAACCATTCTGTGAAATATTTTGCAGATTCCTTTCTTCCCGATTTCTCAGCAGTCCTTGCCCTGGAGCACAGTGTGACCCTGCAGGACAGGAAGGTGCTGAGGGAGCTGGGAGGTGTTGAGTGGGTGACAGGGATCACTTGGAAAGGGGTGACCAAAGCTCCCGGGCTGGGCTTCAGCCAAACAACCCCGGCCAAATCCAGAGGATCCCATCCAAATCCCGGGTGGGTGTCTCAGGCTGAGGCTCTAACGGAGCCTAAAGACAAAGTGAGGGGTTGCCAGTGGCTGTAAAAGCTCGGAGCCAACAACAACAGTTTAGGTGTGTGCTTAGATTTCGTACCTGCAGAGAAGTGGGTTTTGTTTGGCAGCAGAAAGAGCCTTTAATATCCTCCTGCTGCAGGTCTGGGGCAGACAGGCTCAGACACAAACAGCCCAGCACTGGGAATGAAAGGAAACAGGGAGCAATCCTGAAGATGTGGCTGATAGCATCACAGTGACAGAGCTGGGGGAAAGTTTAGGGTGAATTCAAGCAGAGTTGTACAAAAACACCTCTTTTTCAAATACATTTTTTTTCTGAATAAAGAGATTTTAAAGCAAACTCATCAGTAAATAGAAGCACCTACCCGAAATCTGCCAGCAATCAGCCTGATCCAGTGCTCCCCACGTTCTACTGGCCTGGGATGGGAATCCTGTGGGAATGGCTCTGCTGAGAACCCTGGGCTGCTCCCCAGAACTCAGATCCGCAGCCCTCAGGCCAAGCAAACACCCGAGGCCTTTCCTTTCCTAAGGGACTGATGAAATGGCTTTACCTGAGCAGCTTCAAAGAGGAGGAATTTGAGATGTGGGTTTTGTCTGCAAAAAAAAGGCAAGACAGCAGCCAGAGAGAGAAAGGGGAAGGAAAGAGGGGAAGAACCAAGAAGGAAGTGCCAGTTCTTTGACACCTTTGTGATGGAGTTTGATTTGTAAAGCAGAACATAACCCCTTCCCTTTCCCCGGCCTGCCCTCTCTAATCTGATTTTAGGAGAACTCTCTGAAATGAATCATCCCTGCCAGCCCCAGCAGTTCTGCCTTGGAGGGGTCCTGCAGGTCACCTCTGCCCTGCCCTCTCCGTGCACCCCCCCAGCACCCACAGGCTGCAGCAGCAGCTGCTGGGACCCCAAACCTGGGCTGGGGGTGCCCAAAGTGCCACCACAGGGGATGGACACCCAGGGCAGCTGCCCCTCAGCTGGGATGGTCCTTGGAGAGCAATGATTCCACAGCAGGCCAGAATGAATCCAGGGCTGAAATCCTCTCTAATGCCCCAGGTTTGGCTTTCACTGCTCCTCGCAGTTTGCCAGCAAAATTATCTGATGTGCCAAGCCTGGGTTCTCTCCTTGGTCCCCCCCAAAACGCACAGAGGGTTGGTCTTTATGAGGTGCTGGGCAGCCACAGCTCCTGATCTCTGTGCTGAGGGTGGAGGAGGAGGAAGGAGGGATTTCAGCTCAGCATCCCTGGGAGCAGAGCCCAGGGAAGGACATCCCCAAGGAAGGCTCAGACCGGGGACCGCAGCTGGGAGCCTCAGCCCCACACAGCAGGTGAGCCCTGGATCTGTGCCCTTGGGCTGTCACCGGGCTCTTTGCACTGAAAGGGGAAGGGACAAGCTCTGGAGAGAGGTTTCTCAGGGCATGGAGCTCTCCCCAGTTTTGTGTGAGGAGTTCCCTGCCCTGAACTCCTCAGGCCACATGATTTAATTCTGGGCTGAAAACACCCTACAGTGGCAATTCCAGAAGTTGTGCTCAGCAAAACCTCCCCTGCCTGCTCTGGCAGCACAGAATACATCCAATTCCTGCATTTCCCTGTGTTTGAAATCCCAAATATCTCCTTTTTCCTTGGATTCTGTCCCCTCTATGCTCTCCAGGAGGAGTCACTCAGTGCCCAGCACACCCAGCCCTTGCCGTGCATCTCTTGCACCTTCCCAGGGCCCAGAATCCAAGGGGAATGTTTTTATGGGAACCTCAGGAGGGAAAAAAACCATCTCAAAGCAGGACCAATCTATTTTTAATGCCTGGAAGTTTGTGAGACCCAGCTACAGCTGAGACAGCAGCTGTGGCCGTGCCAGGTCACACAGCCTGGTCGGGAGGGAGGGACGAGGAGAAGAGCCCAGGGACACACAGGGGGTTCAGAACAAGACCAGGGACAGATCCCAGCTGTCCCAAATCCCAGCCCTCCTTGTCCTGATCATCTTCATTTCCTTCCTTGGTACCTCTCATATATGATGGATTTCACGGGGGCACAGCAGTGGCACTGCCCCTTGCCAGGTGCCAGCCTGAGGTTCGTGAGGAGATGATGGAAACAGGAGACATTTCCATGCCCAAATGGCCAGGAAAGGATTCCACAGCTAAACCCGACAATTCCCTGTAATCTAAATTTTTCCAACATTGTCCTGAGCTGATTAATTAAATAAAAAAATCAAACAAATTAAATAAGCCACTCATATTATATTTGAACGGTGTCCTGAGCTGGCTTTAAATAAATATTAAATAAATTAAATAAGCCACTTGTTTTCAACTTTCATATTCAGCCTTCTTCAAAAAAAAAAAAAATATTCTGAATTTTTTTATTCTGAATATTTTATTTTCAGAACTTTTATATTCGAAGGTGGATAAATGCAGGCTGACCTCCACTGCCATGATTCAAATATCAGTTCTCTGTGCTGATATTTGGTCACTTCTCCTCACTTTTAGATTGTTCAGAACATCTGCACTTCCCTGAGCAGGTCCTGGGCCGAGGGAGGAGTGAGGTTTGGTGAGCAGGGCACAGACACTCTCGAGTTCTCTGAGCCACAGACCTGTGTGTGACCACAGCCAAGTTCCTTCTCTCTCCACCACTGTTCCTTTTTTTCACCTCTTTCTCCGTAGGTTAAGCTCATGACAGGATTTATGACCTCCTGGTTTGACAGAACTCACCCATCTAAGGTCTTTTCAAAGCAGTGCTTATTTCCCTGAGCATCTCCACAGCACCTGCCTGTTGGGGCAGTGATTTCAGCTAAGACTGGCACAAAAACCAAAATAAAAAATTCTAATTCGTATCATTAAGAAATCCTCTTCAAATAATTATTTCCCTTCATTTCTCTGTCATCACTAGGAAAGCAACGCAGTAAACTGATTTAAAATGTTGATTACAAAACCAAACTAAAATTGTGCAGCAACCCCAGGAATAAAAAAAATTCCTCTGTGCCAGAATTTATATTTAAAAGAAAAAAAAAAAAAAAGGTGTTTGCCATGGCTATGCTACAACTTTTCCCTCTGAACTTTATAAAACTTCATCCCCAAATGGATTGACTTCTACATTATCTGACATTTCCTCATTAGCTTCTTTCCTTTCTCCCTTTTCCCTGCACAAAGGCCCTTGAGTCTAACGATGTCAGAAGTCTCTGAAATTTGACAGATCTTACATTTCCAGCTCATTTTCTAATGAGTTTGTACATCAGGACTGATTAGTGTAATAAAGAATTCATGAAGCAAATAAATGTAACACGAAGACACCTCGAAGAGAGGGAAGAAAGAGCGAGTCAAACACGTCGAGAAAAGGTCTGGCCTTTTTAACCTTCATTTAATCGTTCTGACAAAGACACTTCATCAAAGAGCCTTGGCAGGTATTTGGACTTTGTGCACAGAAGCACCGGGCTTTGAACTTTCCCCGCCCCGCATTACCCAGGAGAACCCATCATTAGCCTCATTTAGGCAACTTCTTCTCCAGGCAGAGCTTCGCCGAGCATCCCCTGAGCTGCCCCGCATGACCGCGGGGTGCGGAGGGGGAGCGGCGGCCCCGGGCAGGGCTGGATCCAACCCCTCCTCACCCTCCAGGATCGCATTTCCCCGCCTGGAGCAGAGGGAACCTTCTCCCTGTTTGGAAATCCACGGGAAAGCTTCCTCCGGTTTTCCTGTGGCAGCCCCCTCCCCACCCAAAACCCGGAGTTAATTGGGGTGGTCTCGCTGAGGGGGAGCTCGAGGTTGCCAAGCAGAGGTGCTGCAGGGGTTTTTTTCCATTGCTTGCCCACGTAAAAATAAATTTTAAAAAAAGGAAGCACGGCGAATCCTGGATTCGCTCACGTTTTATTTGCTCCATATCCACTGTCACCTTTTCCTCAGCTTCTCACAGAGCTTCACCCTCCCTCCAGATCTCAATCATATTTGAGTTTCCAGAGCTAAATCAGTTTTGGGTTCCTTCTGTACACAAATTTTTTCAGGGCAGAACTGGCAAAGAACAGCCACCCAGATGTCCAGATCCTATGGGAAGGAAATGCCAGCATGCCGTATTTTTATTTTGTTTTATCCACAGCATTAAAAATAGGCTTTGTTTAAAATAGGAGCAGACTTAATATCTTCGCTAAGGAAACTATACATTTGAGATGTTTATGTGGAAAACGTGCCAGAGGGCTTCTGACCAGCTTTAACTTGGGATCTTTCCCACTCTGGACATGACTTTTGGCATCAGAGGCCTCGGGTTGAGCAGGAATTGCACAGGCTCTGATGACAGAAAACACAACAGCAACGAATATTAAGGAAGAATAATTCTATTACACGTGTCCAGCTGAATGAGCAGGGTGAGAATTTCAGTGTTCAGATCTGTTTCACCACCGGACACGGAGCACAGCAGAGCAATCCTGCCCCTTTCCCTCAGGAATGCCTCAGTGTGCGCTGCCCAGTTGTAATCCTGTTCTCCCCATGTCTTTCCCCAAATGGAACATTGTCAGGGCTCCTCAGGAAGCTGCAAGAAGATTCTTTTGAATAGGGACAGTATGGAAAATAGTTCAAAAGAGTCCTTGTCCCACACAGGCCAGATCTGCATGGGAAGTTACTTTTTTGTTCTTCAGAAGAAAGCAAAAACCCACAAGGAGAAAAAAAAAAAAAAAAAAAAAGAGAGAGAAAAAGAAAGGAACCAAAGAAACCTCAAAGAGTTCAAAGAGTGTTTCATCAGCAGCTCAGGCCTCGAGAGCAAGGCCCCCTTTGTCATCTTTGGGTGACTGACTTCTCCCCTCAACTGGACGTGCAGGGAGCATCTGATGGGTGGTTCCAGGCAGATCCTTGTCCCTGAGCCTGCTGAGGGTCCCCTGCCCTCGGCAAACCCCCCCTGGCTCCTTCCTGCCCCTCGCAGCCGTGGCTGCAGGACTCTGTGCCCAGCAGGATGGGTGCCTGGAGCCCCTTCTGACCCAGCATCATCTGCTTCTGCAATGACTAAACACTTCTACGGGAGTGTTCCAGGGGAAAAGTTTCACTAACAATAAAAAAAGAAAAAATCAATCTCAATCACATTGTTCTTGGAATTATAAAATTTTATCACCTCCAGGTTCGTCCTGCTAATGTTTTAAACTGATGTCTCTCTTTAAAAATCCTCACGAAAACTGCAGCATTGAAAGTCTCCCCCCTCTGCTCCACTTCTTATTTTCTGTGCCCTTTTGACCCCTTTTGTCCCAGCTACCTTTTCCCCCTTATTCTCCTTTTGCATCTGATCACACTCTGCATCCTCTTTATGCTTATCTCCCATCGCTCCAGCTCCTCTCCCTTCCAGTTCTGCAAAACCCCAAACCCCCTCCTCTGCCTTCCTCCACCTCTTCACTGAACATCACAGCAGAAAACCCCTTTCCTTCGTGGTGCAGCTGCTCTTTGCAAGATTTCCATGCACAGAAAGCCTCGTGTGTCTTCCGAAAGGAAAAACACCTCCTGCAGGTCCACGCACACAGAGATGCTCTGCAAAGTGTGTTGGCATCACGATGCACTTTAATAATTTTTTTCCCCTTTCTTACCCGTTTTTAGGGAATTTGTCCAAGCAGCTTTGCTGTGGCACAAGATCACAACTAATTTTTTTTTTTTCGAGAAACGGGAAAACTCAAGGAAAAATGAGAAGATGGGAACGGGATAGTGGGAGAGAAGCCTCCAGACGTTTTGGCACAAGAAATCGTTTGTAACATAGATGATAAAAACAAGATACAATATAATTAGCACAGCCTTGGCAAAGCTCCAGAGTGCTGAGCTAAATAAATGATTCTGTATTTGTTTTAAAGCATCCAGAGCTATTTATACTGTCAGCCCAGTGCCTGAGGGATCACTCTTTCCTGGAGTCCCTCTCCACACCACACTGGTGCAATATCGGCCCTCTGTTTCTAACTCAGCCTTCCAAACTGAGCCTTTAATCCTTCCCAGGCTCCTTCCCTGCTTTTACACCTCTCACTTGTGCAAAATCACAGAAATGCTCCCAAAAAATGCCCGGGTGAGCCGGAATCTCCTGTCCCAGCTCCCATCCCAGCTCCCACAGATTTAGAGCTCAGCCTGGCAGAGCTGGACAGAGGCTTCCAGCAAGGGCTTTGCTGGGAAAAGACACTTCCCAGTTCTCTTTGTGACCCAAATTGGGCAGCGAAAAATATTGAAGCTTTTTCCATCTTTCCCCCTCCCCACCTTCCCAGTAGCCAAGTGGAAAAGGGAAACTCCCAGCGTTCATTGAAACAAAAGTTTCCATAAGTTTTCCTGAAGAGTGTCCAACTCCTCACCCTCCTCACAGGCAGAAAAACTTCTTTCCAAGACCTTGTTTTTAAGCCTTCAAAACTGCTCGATTTTGGGGGGGGAAAAACCTTTTAGGGCTGATTCCAAGCACCCCCTGGATCTCCATCACCCCGAGGTTCTTCGTGCCCCTCTCTGGGCTCTGGCAGCTCCTGCAGGTCCCCAACTGTGTGACACCAACCCAGGAAAGCTTCCAGGCAATTCCACCACCTCACCACTTCTGTTAACAAACTTCTTGATTCGGGCTGACCACATAAAACAGCTTCACCACAGCGGCAGAAACTTTCCTTATCACCCCAGAGAGGGGCTGGGGACACCTTTTTCCCATGGAGGGGAGAGTTGGCGTGAAAGTCTCACTTTTGTGATTCAGAGCTGGCTGTGGAATCACCCAAAAGCTGTCAGAGGCAAAGCCCACAAGGAGAGGAGCCTCATCATCCTCGGGGGCTGGCTGTGACCTCGGCGTGGCCATCGATCCCATTTAAATCCCAGCTTTACAAAGGCTGCCAGGTGGGTTTAAATTCAGGCTTTGGGACAGTCATGGGTGAAACAAAGCCAGGATTTTTCATAAAATGTGCTGCAATGAGGTGGAAAATAGAAATACCTGCACTGCCCTGTGCTTTAATTAGCTCTGATTTCAGCAGGGGCGAAAGGACGCTTGTGCCTTCTAAAATATAAAATATTGATGAAAACTAATTCCAGCTTAGAGCTTGAAGTCCAAGGTAACGGTGCCAGTGGCCTCATCAAAGGCAAGGTCAGGAGGGGCCGTGCTGTGGCTCTCCAGGCTGACCTCCTGCTCAACGAGACTTCCTCAAATGAATTCCTGTTTGGTGCTGGCAGAGCTTCCAGGAGGCTCCGAAGCCCGGCGCTCCGGCTCTCAGCCGTGAACTTCGAGTCTCTGCTGAGCTGTCCCAGCAGGAAAACGTTGCAGGTTTGGAGAACACGTTCCTGGCAGAGCCAGCCACACGCCTGAACCATTTTACTGTGATTTTACCCTTCCTGATGGGTTTATTGACAGCATTATTACGAGGATTCTGCAGGAATCATCAAGGGTCTGACTAGTGTACACACACAGCCCTAGTGGGACACTGAGCAACCGAACCCCACACACTCCTTGTTCTTCCCTAGAAAGGATCCCACAAACTCATCTCCGGGACAGCAAGGCCACCAATCCACTCCACAAAGGCTCCTGATGGAGCGTTGAGGTTGCAGTTTTTCCTCTGTGTCCTCTGCTTCCACTTTCCTGTTTGGTGCTGGCAGAGCTTCCAGGAGGCTCCGAAGCCCGGCGCTCCGGCTCTCAGCCGTGGACTTCGAGTCTCTGCTGAGCTGTCCCAGCAGGGAAATGTTGCAGGTTTGGAGAACACGCTCCTGGCAGACTCAGCAAGGTGAGGTTTCCCTTGCTGCTGTTTATGGGATGTAGGAGCTGCTCTTCCAACCCTTTTTTCCTCAATTCCTACCTTTTTTTTTTTAATAAAGGTGTTGTGGCACCTTTATCCCATTCACTCAAGTTTTGCTGTAGGTGAGTGCTTCAAGGTGCCATTTCTGTCACCTTTCCACTTTCTCCTCATTAAACTAAGCAGATTAAGCTTCTGGGATAGCAAGAAAACTGTTTATTTTGAGGTTTATAGCTACCTATTTCCATTAGAAATTATTCATGAAGGTTTATGTTCCAAAGCACCAAAACACGTTTTGGTCATTCTTCTTTTAAAATCCCATTTCACAATGAAATCCAAGGGAGAATCACAAAACAAAAATCTATTATAATCTGGTTTTTTAAAAAAAAATGTTATAATGAAGTTAAATTTGAAGATACTACAGTAGGGCCTTACCCACTGCTCCCAGCTGAAGGAGGGAAGGAATTAACTGACTTTAAAATGAAACAGGTTTCTCCTCTGTCTGACTGAAAGTTACAGGATGTTGGTAGTGAACCAATTAAAACACATCCTAAAACGATAAATACAAACCAAATGTACATTATCAGCATGTTCAGCCTTTTGTTTCTTGGTTCTATTTTGTATCAGCTTATTGCAATCAGATGTGTCGGGAAGGAGGGGGAAAATCAAATCATTTTAGGAAATAATAAATAAAGAATTCGGCGGAGGAAACAAAGGAGGGCTGCGTTTGTTCAAACATAAAATAAACCATGTTCCAGAGAGAACGCTAAAGGAGAAGCCACAATATTCATGGATCAGTGGAGCTCAGAAATACCTAGAAAATGTAAAAAAATAGAAAATAATCCGTCTCAGCCGAAGACAGGGACGTGGCTGTGCAGGATCAGGATGCTCCCACTTCCTCACTGATTTCCTCAGACACCTCTTGTCCCTCTCTGCTGTTTTGTCACCTGAAATACCTGACCCACACAATGTCCCTGTTCAAGCCAGGGTTCAGCCTCTACTGCATCAAGAATCTCAAAATCCTTGAATCATTGAGGTTGGAAAATCCCTCCAAGGCCATCGAGTCCAACCTGACCAATCCCCACCCTGTCCCCAGCCCAGAGCTCTGAGTGCCACTTCCAGTCCTTCCTTGGCACCTCCAGAGATGGGGACTCCAAACCTCCCTGTTCAATTCCTGATCACCCTTTCCATGAAGAAATTATTCCTGAATTTATTCTCTCACTTATTTTTGCTCACAAACAGGCACAGACTAATGCTGGATGAAATTTGCCGTTTCTGCCGGGCAGCAGAGTTTTCTGCAGTTGCAATGAGTGGAATTAAGTCTCTGTGTGGATAAACACATTTAAAAAATACACCAACTACAGACACTCACTCTTTGCACAATAAAATAAAGGTAAATCTTAAAAGTGAAAATATTTTACTTTGTACAAACCCCAGGAAAACTGATTTTTTTTTTTCACCCTTACATTTTTTCCCTCCAGCTTTTGCTTTCCCAAGACAGGATTTTTTCCCCTGTACTGATCTTTTCCCAACCCCACACATCGAGTGGATTCTTCTTAATGAAAGACTGCAGCAAGTTTGCACAATTTTGCCATTCTTTGGGGCTGCAGGTAAGTAGCTGCTCAGCGCTGTGCTTAGGGGAAGGAAGTATTGAAAATCTCCTTTGCTATTCCCCATTTCACGCTTTATAACGTGATACTTACAAATACTTTGGTAGCAGATTAAGCTCCAGAGAAATGAAAACATTTCAGAAAGAGCACAAAGCCTGCAAGTGTCCAAATGAGGGAGCAGAAACTCGGCTTTAAGCTGCGGGAGGGGGTTTATGGGATGTAGTGCCATGTGCCATACAATACAAGATAAACATCTGTTGTTATTTCAGCAAACCCAAATCAGATGTTCAGCTTTTTCTTCAGGGGGAGAGTGGCACAAAGAGAGATTTTATGATTTTTTTCTTTCCCCCCGCTTCTCTCCTTACCAAGGTGGCTGTTCCTGCGCCAGGAAGAGCAGGAGAAGATTCTGGAGGGGACTTAAACACCCTCAAAGTAATCCAGTGGTGATAAGGGGACCTTTTGTCACCTCCATTGTACCTGAGACCTTCAACCTTAGATCTCTGCCCAGGAAGATATTTATTAATGAGGCCAATACTGCCAGGGAGGGGTTACCCCACTCACACACTGAGGAATAAATGGAAAACTGGGTGAATCAAAGTTCTGGGGCTGAGAATGTTGGGAATGTTCAGCCTGGAGAAGGGAAGGTGGTGTGGAGACCTCACAGCACCTCCCAGGGTCTGAAGGGGTCACAGAGAAACCAGAGAGGGGCTCTGCATCAGGAACTGGAGTGGCAGGATAAGTGGGGAATGGGTTCAGACTGAAAGAGGGGAAGTTTAGGTGGGATATTGGGAAGGAATTCTTTCCTGGGAGGGTGGGGAGGCCCTGGCACAGGGTGCCCAGAGAAGCTGTGGCTGCTCCTGGATCCCTGGCAGTGTCCAAGGCCAGGTTGGACATTGGGGCTTGGAGCAGCCTGGGGCAGTGGAAGCTGTCCCTGCCCATGGCAGAGTGGGATGAGATAATCCTTAACATCCCTTCCAACCCAAACCATCCTGGGATTCTATGAATCCAATGGAGAAATCCTTATAGCTCTTGATGGGCTTTGGATTAAACTTTCCAAAGCTGCCACGATGGTCACCCTGTGCTGGAGAGCTGCTTTGGGACGCTGGGTGGATGAAGGGAAATGCTCAGAACCCCGTGGTCACCCTAGGGCATCACAAATTTGCCGGGCTGCTGCTCAAGAAGCAGCTTCTGCTTTGCTCCAGCCTGTTTCCATCCTGATCCTCCATGAGAAATCATCCTTCCACTTCCAAGTTCCTCAACTGGATGGCACCAGGGTGTTCTGGCAGAGGTTTCGGAGCTCAGTGCTGGGAATCGCTGGAGGAATTCCAGGCGTGTGCTCCATCCCAGAGCGGAACGCCCGAGATGTGGGGCAGCTCCTGCAGCCCTGGAGGGGACAGTCCCACTGCCCCACAGCCACCTCAAGGTCTCCAGAAGCCTCAGGGAGGTCACACACTCAACTCTAAACCCTCCAGCGCTGATTTGCCACGGGAAGCCCGCGGTGGTTCCCTGTCAGCACCACCCTTGGACGAAACCACACCAAATAATGCAGCTTTGGATGTGATATTCCACATTTTAAGCTGCACAGGATCAGTCTTAACTGCTTGACAGCTCATCCCCTTCCCTCATTACACACAGAGGCTCAGCCCAGTGAATATTCCTCTGGAAGTGGAGTGGTTAAAAGTGCACAGATACCCCAGGCAGCAGCAGCAGCAGCATCTGGAGCTCAGCTCCAGCCCTGGGCTAAAGCTGCCGGGGGTGGTGCTGGCCACAGGAGGGGCTGGGAAAGGGAGGGTTGGGAGCTGGGGTTTCAGGAGCTTTCCCCACACAGCAATTCCTGGCGAATAAAGCACGGACCCAACGCAGAACTCGGCATTTCGTGCCCCACTCCAGATGTGTTTCTGTTCAGCTTTTAATTCGGAAATTTTGGGGCACACAGGGGTTTAACAATGCACTTTTAATGCCCTCACATACACACACACATATATATATATATACACCTTCTGTTTCATTTTTATTTACCTTAGCAGCACACTCAGACCTGCTGCAGGTTTTTACATCATATTTTAATTAGTGTTTTTATAGATGAAAGACAAAGACAGCACTCAGCACAAACACACACACATCTACTGTGCTGCATTTCCCAAGGCACACGGTTTAATACCCAGAACACCAAGGCTCTCTCCATCAAAATTAATATTCCCTTGCTGGGTGCTGGGTCCATCTGGTAGCTGGGTTTGGGAGCTGTGTGAGGAGGGAACAATGTTTGTTGTTCTTGTCGAAGTAGTTAATGTTTTATAAACTCATGAAACTCCACAGAATTCAGATCACTGGGAAAGGAACCCAGGGCAAGCAGATGTGCCCCTCAATTAATTCATTTTAGTTGGGCTTTTTTGTTGTTTTCTTTCCTTTTTAATAGTCTCATATTCAGTAGGGAAAATGTGAGAGGAAAGACCAGGACTTTCCCCAAAATGAGCAGGGAGTCCAGCCCTCCGTGCATTCTGTGCTGCTTATTCATCTCCACCTCTGAATTTTCCTACACATTTTCAGGATGGAAACTTTTCCATCACCAGAGGGACCATCCCTGACACAAAGTGAGGGTGACCAAGGTGCCACAGCACCAGCCCTGGTGCTGAAGATGCTCAGAACCATTTTGGGGGTGCAGAACCTGGCAAAGCTGCTGGAGACAGGGAGGGTTTAACAAAGAAGACAAAAACCCCACATCCACCCAAAACACCCCATTAATGCCTCACTGCCCAGCAACCCCGAGTGATTTCTGCTTCCCCATCCTCCCTCAGCTCTGACAGCATCACCCCACACCCATTTGGGCCGGGAAAGCCTGGGAGAAGGAAGAAGAAGGAAGCACAAACGCCTCTCAAAGGCAAACTGTGGTTGGTGCTTCCTCCAGGCTGCAGGTTCAGGCTCCGAGTCTCCATCCTTTAATCCCCTGCGACATTTATGGAACATTCCTTCCCTCCTCCTCTGGAGCAAGTGCAAATACAAGTTTGGCAAAGAGGAACTGCCCACAAGGAAGGAGCTCCTCGGAGCAGTTGCACCGGGGCTTGAGCTAAACCATAACATCACACGTCTGAATAATGCCGTGAAAAATATATAAAATCTGTTATGGCATTAAAAGTTTAAACCCCATAAATCTGCAGCGTGCTATTTACTGGGCTGAGAAGGTGACAGAAACAACATTCTGAAGTGGAATAGGAGAAGAAAAGAAAATGGAGCGTGGAGAGCAGGGAAAGCCCCCGGGACACGGCCAAAAACACTGGAACAGGCAGGGCTGGGGCTGGCAGAGTGGCCCTGAGCACTGTGCACACACCCCCCACAGCAAACGGCTTCATTCGTGCTGTGGAAAAAGGGATTTACCAAAATAGAGAGGGATTCAGAAGGAAAAAAGAGTCAGGTCAGGATTAGCAGCGAAGGAAACACGGAACAACTAAAATTCGCTTTTCGGAAGGTGCCATTGAGAGCCCTCATTCCCTTCATCCTCCTGATGCTCCCACTGGCTGGGAGAGGATGATTCTACAGAAAAAAAGGGATTCAACTTGCCAGCTACAAGATTTGCTCCAGCATTTGCCAAATTTCAATACAAACTCGAAGTTCAAGTTGAAATAAACCCCCACATTGTGTCAGTTTTCAAGCTGGAGCTTTGCTGAAGCATCAGTCTGGTCTGAGCTGCTTCCCACAGACACAGTCCCTGAGTTGTGGCTCTCAGGCTCTGTTACAGAGCAAAAAATAGAATATTTCAGTAGTTGCTGTGACAAAGATTTAAACAACCCACTGCAAATTCTGCAACCTGTCAGGCAAACCATGGGGAAGTGATCTGGGGGTTCCAGCTGGAGCCTATCCCTCATTCAAACCAACTTTCTTTCACTTATAATTGAGAACAAATTCCATTTTCATCTGTGACTGAACTTTTCGAGCCTTTGTAGCTTCAAGTCAGCTCATTAACATTACTTAGACATCGGTTTTATAGTTGAATTATACCATGTTTATACTGTGGAATTCCATTACTTAATTGCTTCACTACTGGAAATTTCAGTGGGGTTCTCATTTTTCGCATAAATCTCGAGAATAAACATGTTGCTGTATTTCTCTTACTTAATTAAGTGCATGTTTCATAAAAAAAAAAAAAAA
Organism: Orthonyx spaldingii; assembly: GCA_013397795.1. Classification (NCBI taxonomy): domain Eukaryota; kingdom Metazoa; phylum Chordata; class Aves; order Passeriformes; family Orthonychidae; genus Orthonyx; species Orthonyx spaldingii. The sequence goes on along the minus strand of VZTJ01001127.1, from coordinate 1,069,308 downwards.
AAAAAAATAGCCAACACAGACAAATTAGGCAAAGAATCATTTGTTTAATCAAAGGGGAAACTCGTGCTGCAAGTGAAGGGGGAAACTCCCCAAGCTTTGGCTCTTGCTTCCGGTGAGTGCTGAGAACTCAGACTCCTCCAAATTATCCAAATGTGTTCATCCTACAGAAAACCTGTGCTGGGAGTCACTCCCACAGCGCTCTTGCAGCAAAGCCAAAAATTGGGAAGTGATTTTTATTATTCTAAAGTAACGAGGCTGGGCTGAAGCGAGGGGGCACCGTGGTGGCTCCAGGGATGGAGGGGAAGGAGCTGTGCCAGCCCCTCCACCCCACGCCAAGGACAATTAAATCAGGGAATCATTAAGGTTGGAAAAGGTCCCCAAGGTCATAAAGCCCAACTTTTAGCCAAATACCAGCCTGGTCACCAAACCACAGAGCATCCCACCCAACCATCCCCACGTGGAGAACAGTTCCTCTCCTCTCTCCCAGGAAATCTGGATTCACCTGGGTTTGGTTTTCTCAGGGTTTTTTATCCAGATGAAGTGCAGAGGATCCCTTTAGATCACTGCAGTGGTGGATTTGGGGAGGATTTTGAGGTTTTTTTCCCTGTATGTGGTCAAGTGGCTCTGGGTGACAGGGCTTTAATAAAAATCCCTCAGCAGCACTTCCAGTTCCTTCCCTCTCCCACTGTGGGAGCAGCAAAGCCATTCCTGCTCCTTCTTTCAAGAAGAGAACCAAGAAATGAAACCCAGAAATACCAGGAATAAATGCCTGAATTTCAGGTCAATAGAGGGATAATTTTGTCTTTTCCACACAGAAGTTTGCAGAGCTGAATTAATTTGGAGTTTAACAAGGGATAAAATAATGCCTCAAAATTAATCATGGCTAGAATTAAAGTAATTAAAGTTTTAACAGCTGTTTTCTATGACATGAGCTGAGGAAAAGAAGAATACACTTTAAAAAAAGATGGATTTGTCGCCAGCAAAGTGTGAAAGACCTCATTTTAGCCACTCATTTAATTTTAATTTCTGTTATTACGTATCTTTATGGTGTTTAGGTAAAGGCACAAGGATAGAACCTGGGCTTCTCCTGCAACTGCAAAATGACTCACAAAATTCATTTCCCTTACAAAGAGTTTTGCCTTTTACAGCTGGAAGCTCCCACCCCAGCTGTCCCCTCCTGCAAAGCCAGTCAGACGCTTCCTATTTATCCCATGGTGCAAAATTCCAGTACTTGACTCCCAAGAACTCCTTTTACCAGAAGTTCCTCCTACAATAATTGCGGAGATAAAATTCATTCAGAAAAAAAACCCCCAAATTTAAGATATTTTCTCTCCTGCTGCCTTCTTAGAGGTGGCATCACCTGTCCCCTCTGTCCTCTCCTCCCAGGAGTTTTTCCTGGGACACAGCTCCGTGTGTTTAGGACCCACAAATACTGAAAGATCCTATTTAGGGCAACCTTTTACTTAAATATTTTAGGAATTATCACCTGGCAGCCGCAGCAAAAATCCATAGGGGCATCAGGATTCTGTGTCAGCACCTCACTCCTGAAACACAGCCAGGCCTGTACTTGCCAAATGAAATCTGCCTGCACAGCCACATCCCCTCCCATCCCGCAGGAATCCGGGCATTTATAGCAACCTCTTCATCACATCTGAAGGCTGGGCTAAATAATAATCAATAATTTATCAATATTTTTAATATGATGTTGTGGGCTCTGATTTTTCCTGCCGCTGAGACATCTGGGCTGTTGTAACTTCTGTCCCCGTGGCCCAGGGGGAAGGGCTGTCCACAGGAGTGACCTCTGGCAGAGCCATCTGTGCCACCTGCCCCTGGGGGCTGCACCCCAGAGCCTCAGAAAACACCACTGCAAAAGCTGCAGGGAGGAAAATGTTTCCACTGGGAAGGTCCAGGCATAGAGAAAAATCAAAGGTATCATTTTTGAACCAAAAGAGAGGAAATTTATGTTTGACATACGGAAGAAATTGTTCCCTGTGAGAGTGGTGGGACCTGGCACAGGTTGCCCAGAGAAGCTGTGGCTGCCCCATCCCTGGAAGTGTCCAAAGATTGGACTTGAAACAACCTGGGATAGTGGAAAGTGTCAAGGATTGAGAACTAGAAGATCTTTAAGGTCCCTTCCAGCCCAAACCATTCTGAGTTTATGATTTTTGACCTTCACTTTGTTCTGAGTGCCCCAACTCATGCATTTCAAACAGCAAGTTTGGGTTTTAGATGTGTAGATACTTCCAAATTCAGCTCACGTGTTCCTACCGATACCTACAACACAAAACCTTCTCTTGCGTTCAAAACCAAGTGGGATTCCACTGCCCAGAGAGTTCTCTGCAGCTGGAAGGGTTTCAGGGCAGGTCACCAAAAAGATCAAAGACATCACCCAGGAATGGCTCTTCCCTGGAGCACCTGGAGCAGCCCCTGACAAACCTTCACCCAAGGGAAAACCACCCGGAGCGCTCTGAGGGGAGCCTGGCATGGAGGAAGGGTTGGATTTCCACCAGCTGGGCTCTCCTGCAGTGCAGGGGGGTTTATCCTGGGCTGGGTTCTTCTGGCAAGCCCCAAAATCTTTCAGGTGTTGGCCCAGAGCGGCCCTTTAATCTCATTTCACGTGCAAAGTCCTCTCTCCGCCCTAGGCCGGAGCCCTCCGGGCGTGAAGCTGCCGGTGGCTTCGGGAGCAAAACCCAGCAGCATTATTCCATTTTCCGCTGAATAAAAGTATTGAGGTCTCTTTGTGAGGGAAAAGCAAGGCCAGATTCCTTTATCCCCCTGCCCTTTGCGCTGACAAAGCCGGGCTGTGTTTGGTGGGCCAAGGAGGGGTGTCTCCCCAGGGATCCCCTCAGGATTCAGGCCCCTGGTAATGGACTCCTGACACCGAGTGGGACCAGCAGCCTCCTCCACGTTTCTCTTTGAACGAGGGTCGTCTGTCAGGGGTGGAGAGCAATTTAAAACCGCGGGGAAAGGGAGAGCTTAGGTAGAGAAGAATGATTTCTTATCAAAGCTGCCAATAGAGGAGACCCAGGTGGTCGCGCTGAGGGGGGATCCCAAAGCCCTTCCTGCTGCCCGATTGGGGAACAAACGGCCGCTTTTAGCAGCTTCAGGGGGACAATCAACACCTCTGCCAGGGACAGGGCAGGGAGGCAGAGCCTGATGTCCTCCTGGGGGGTGGCAATGCTGAGATTTCCCCCTCAGAAACAAGAGACCCACAGGTACGAGCGGCGTTCCAGAGGAGGCTGGGATCCAGGGGCTGATCAGAAATTCCATAAAACACTTCATGTGCATGCACACGTGAGGGAGGTGGGCAGTGGGAAGCCACGAAGACACGTAGACACGATGGTTAACTGAGATCTGCAAACCTGCTGGGGCTGATTTGGGGGTGCAGAGGAAGAACGCAGCAGATTTTGCAGAGATTTGGGTGATTTTTCAGTTTGTCTCTGCTGCTGGGCCCTGTCAGAGGTGGAGTCACTCCTGCCCTCCCAGAGCTGTCCCATTCTGTTCTGTTCCTCACCTTAAGAGAAACTGAATTCTCATTTCTCTCTGTTTTCTGAGAAGAATAAAAGCAGTTTGTGTAAGAAACAAGCCAAGTTGCAGGAATAAAGTTGTCCTCAGGCAAAGAAACTCAGCTTCTGCTGTCACCAAATGATTGGGGTCTAAAAACATTTAAAAACCCGTTTTAAAGCACTGTCTGTGCACAGGAAACATCCCAGACTTGGGTGAATACATTGAGAGTCCTTCTAATACCTTGAAGTGTGTGGGGGGAAGCGTAATCTGTTTTGATAACTCCTGACATTAAACAGTGATAAATAATTAAATCTGTTTAACTGTTTCATTAACTAAAGATAGATGGGGAGAGCTCCACAGATAGAATATAGATCAAAAAGATTGAGGCTGGCTCTAAATTCCCCTGATGTTTTATGACACCATTTGTATTCTGTCACTCACTAGCTTTATGTATAGTCCAAGCTGTGAACTGAATACCCCATTCAGAAAGCCACTCACTCTGCATGTTATTGCAATTTAATATTTTCACACACAGACACATCATTATCTTGGAACCCGACACTGCAAGGAGAATTCAGTAATTTTTCAAGAGTGCTGGGTTGTTTTTTCTTTGTTTTTTTTTTTTTTTTTTTTGTTCTAATGCAAGCACCAAGGCACAAGGATCTAAATGGCCACTCTGCCAGTATTTAACCTCTACATAGATACATCAGCAGGTTGGTATTGGGCTGTTTTGGGGGGTTTTTCTCATTTTAAACTTGTGTGAAGTCATTTTGTTGAAAGAATTCAAAAGGGAAGTTAAGACTCTGCCACTGTAAACAAGAAGAAAACTCCTTACATAGTTATACCTTGTGACTCTGAACTAGAAATATAGATCTCAAATATAGATATTGACATGGAAGTCCTCCAGGCTGTCCCTTCAGTCTTCAATTACCAAAATAATGCCATGGAATGGGATCATCCCACTTATAGTGAGGGGGCAGAAGTACACATTTCTCTGGGATGTTTGGGAAGAATCAGGCACAGAACTTTACAAATTGCAGGTTAAAAAATTTTAAAAAAAACAACCAACAAGCACCTTTACAAATATTTATAAGCCAAATCACACCAGAAGAAGAACTTTAGAAGTGGAGACAAAGGCAGGGCTGATTTTTTCCATGGAGATAAATCCATCTTACCCCTGCCCCTTGGTGGTTAATCATCAACCAGGGCTACACAGGGACTCAGACAGAAGGAAAAACTCCTAATATGGAAATCCCACGGATGTCCCAAAGAGTCCAGTGCCTTCAGAGCCTGCTCCAAAGTCCAGCAAAGCCCATGGGAAAACCACCAGGAAGCACCAAGAACCTCAGCAGGTTCTGGGCTCTGAGCAGTGAGGTTTTGGTGCTGCCGTGGGGAAGGTTCCCTCAAGGCACTGAAGAGCTGCACAAGGGGGGAAAGGCAAAATTCCATCCTGGAATTCACAGCTCCTGCTGCTGAGTTGGTCATGAGCCTCAGTTTGCCCTGTTACACCCTCGGGATTTTCACGGGGAGAGGGAGGAGGGCTCAAACCAAAGCAGAATTCCAGGAATCTCCCATTATTTCCCTTTCCCCCCACCTCATTTCTCAGAGTTCTGCATTCTGCAGTGAATAACCAGGAGGTCTCCAGGCAGGGAGGGTGGGAAGGGCCATTTCTTGGGGCTTTTTCTCCAGGTGTGAGATTGGGGCTGAGCCACTGACCCACCAGAACCTCAGCTCCCCCAGCCTGCAGGTCCTTATTCCTTGCCTGCAAAGCCAAATTCCCCAATATAACAGAAATTCCCTGGATATCACAGCCACAGGAACACCGAGGAGGTGCTGAATGGAATTAATTCTGCAGCAGGGCTTTCTCTGGTTAATGCCTCCAGACTTATTTCACAAACTGCTAAACCACGATAGTTAATAATAAAAAAAAACAAAACAAAACAAAACAAAAAAACCTTTTTGGTTACTTTCCATTGGGTAAAAATAGATTTATAGATGGGTGTTAAATGAAGGCTCTGATGTACTGGAACAGACAGCGCTGTTCCAAAAATCAATATTTAGCTGGGAATGGACTCTTGGACATGGGAGAAACTCTCTGGCTGTGGCTGGAGATTATATTGGTGACACCAGCCTTGGGTGGCACCAACCCAAACTCCCTCCAGAGCCACCCAAAAACACTCCTTTATCTGAAATGGGACTTGAAAAGCCAAGAGTGAGTTAAGAGAGGAAATGAAAAACACACTTGGAAACATGGAACATCTGCATCATCCACCTGCTGCTCCGAGCAGCTGCGGGAATCCAGCAGGGAGTTCTCCGAGGATATTTCACAGGTTGGTGTCTTTTTGCTTCACAGGTGCACTCCTTTTTTATATAAATAATCATAAACCCCAGACAATCAATTATTTCAGGAAGCACTAGAATCACCTTAAAGGTCTTAACTGCCCAAATATTGCATTTGTGTGGAAAACCAGGAATCTCTGGGTGTCTGAGGGAGCATCAGTAGCTCCTCAGGCATTTCCTTGAGGACACCAGTGAAGATAACCTGGATTTCCTGCAGGCTTACCTGTGAAAATCCCTCCCTAATAAACACTATCAGGAACAGAGGACAAAGGACCAAATTCTCTCCTGAACTTTCCCTGGATAAAGACTTGCAGGGAATTCTAGCAGGAAACATTTAAGGACTCCCAAAGTAACCAGGATCTGGTTTTATTCTCCTATGTGGGATACATGAGCAGAACTGTTGCTGAGCAAAGGGCTTTTCAAACTTCTCCACGAGGTATCAACTCCTTTTAAATCTGCCTATTGTGCCATGTAGGGATTGAAATTTATTTTATCCTGATGTGATAATTCTGAAATAAAATATATGATCACTCGCGAGTTGTGCAGGTTCTTTATTTCACATCGAGGTAATAAAGTATAAAATGAAACCAGTCCTTTTCTATAAACAGAAAAAATAAATGGTAGAGTGATTTTATACTACATGAACTCGCAGCACAGCCATTTAAAAATTAATTTACATGATTGAGCCCAAAAGGTCCATTTGCCATGACATAAAAAACACTAAACACTGTCCTGAAAGGGAAGAAAATGCCAGACTACAAGTCAACAAAAGCTTTTTTTTTAATTAGTGTCTGAGATGGAATGAAGGAATTTTTAGCCAAATATGAAACTTGCAAAAAAAAGGGGGAAAATCTGGTGCAGCAAATTCAACAAAATCATCCCAAGGAGCTCGGTGGGGGCTGGACCAGCACAAAGGTGATTAATGAGACATTGCCGATCCAGAAATCCCAGTGAGTGGATCCCTCCTGTTTCACAGATGGAGTAGATGAGGGTAAATTATTTTTTTAAGCTGGAAAAGTTACTTTGTCAGCTCAGTAAAAGGCCAAATCCCTGCTTTTCCTGCATCCCGGAGCAGGTAATGTTTCAATGTGCTCCAAGTTGGTTTTGTTGTAATAACAGGGCACAGGAGCTGCTCCCGTTCTGCAACTTTTCCGTGTTCGGAGCAAAACTTCGGGTCAAACTTCCTGCATTTCCTTCCAGCCAACAAATCCTGACCCCAAAGAAAGAGAAGAAACTCATCTGCTAACACAGCCCTGGAGCTGGAGGCCAGTCCTTGGCTGGAGCTGGTCCCAGCCTAAACCCGCGTCTAAAACTCAGGTAAAGCTGCTCTGTGACAACAATGGAAAAATGTCTATTTTCCCCCTCATCCTGCAGTTTTCCTGACACCCCACAGAGCCCAGGGAACCAAGAGAGAGAGCTGTGATCCCAATCCCAACCCTACACAGCCACTGGCACCACTCTGTGCCCTCCAGAACCTGCCCCGAGCTCCTTTAGTCCCCCTGAAGTGATTTCATACCGAGTAGGAAATAAAGCTGATTTTTCTCCTGCCCTGCCACGCCAATAAAACAATAAATTGGTATCACTTCCAACAAGGTGCCGCTGCTGTAAAGTTAAAGATAGGGAAAGAAAATGAACTACTGGTTATGACAGCAGGGGAAGGGAGAAGAAAGAAATGAAGCTGAGTGCGTGCAAGGGAGCAGATGGCTCATGTCCAGTGTGGCCCATCCTCTGTGGATTACTCCCCTGGAAAGGAAGTCCTTGCCACTTCAGAAAACAGCAATCTGTCTGCAAAATGCTGAGCTTATAGAATTGATCGTTCCTTAGGTTGAGGAGAAAAACCAACCCGAGCCAAACTGCATTTCTGCAGCAGATATTGATCTGCAGGCGCTGGGAGCGAACCCCCTGAAAGCAGCTGTAGACCCACATTTGTACATTTTGTGATGCACACGCACACGAAATCTCTTGGGCCGTGTCCTCAGCTGGTGAAAATTAGGTTCATTGATGCTGGTGCTGATTTACATGAGTCGAGGATCTGGCCTCTCATTTTGAAAAGAAATCTGGAGTTTTAGCAGTTTAAGCTCAGTCTCAGGCACAAGTGCTGTGCCCAGCCTTAGTCACTGATTACACATCTCTTAAACCAGCCCTGGGTGCTCCTACACAGGGAGAAGATACCTTTTGAAACCAAAAAAAGAGCAGTTTTGTGGCCGGATTGCGGCATCTGAGAAATCCCCTGGTGGAGCGGAGGGGATGCAGAGTGATCCAAAGGAGCAGGATCTGTCTGTGTGGTGACTATTTGGGTTCAGCTGGGCTAAACCTCCCAGAACCAGGACTGAGAGCTTATTTTGGGAACACAGAGTGGGATGGGCACAGCCTCACCTCTTCCCTCCCTCCTCAGAGCCCAAAGGAATCCCCAGAGCTGCGTTAGGATGTTCCCCACTGGGTCACAGGGACAGAAAAGCTGTGGAAGGGGAGGTGGTGGTGGAAATGATGCTGAATTTTTGAATATTCCTCATCTGCACTGCTGAAAAAAACTGCTCCTTGCACTCGCCCTGCCAAAACTGGAATTACAACCGGTGCAACACAAATTTGGTTCCAAAAAGTGCTGAGAGCTGAGAGCCCATCTCCAAACCAGGGAGCTTCAGGCAGACAGGAGGGGATTTTCTGCTGGGGAAGCAACCCATGAATCATTCAATAAAGCCTCCATGCGATAATGAATAGCCAACCTTCTCCGGTGGTGATAAGATATTTTAACTGAAAACACCAGGCCCTGTTTAAAAAATGATTACAAATTATTTTAACAGTGTATTTGCAGAGGGTTATAAAAACAGCTATAATATTTTTGTCTTGGATTCTAGAATTACCAGGGTGACAGCTAATGCAGTAATGATTTGTTTCAAATGCCAGTGTTTAAGCTGTATAAAGCTGATTTTATACATTTTTCCAGTAGGCCGCATTGTAGTTAATGAAATTAAACACACCAATCGCATTTGTCCCCAGGGGATGAGGAACTGAACACGCCACTGGTTTATTTTTTTATTAAAATAAATTGCAGCCAGCAAGATGGACTAATTGCCTACAGAATTGAAAAAGAAACATTCCATTGATATAATTAAGCCAATTTTCAGGGACAAAAATAGTTATAGTGGATATAAAATAAGCAGAGCATTCAGGGCAGTTTGACTTCTCCCCCACCCCTCTGTATTTTGCACAGAACATTAACTATTAAACAAATATGGATCTCCAACGGGCTGACAGCGTTATCTGGTAATGATGGCTAAATTGATCCCAATAGCTGAGGCCAGGGCATTGTGTCTCAGGGCTCTGCTGGGAGAGTTCCCAAGCCAAGAACAACAGAGAAGCAAAAAAAACAAAAAAAAACAAAAAAAAAAAAACAAAAAACCAACCCAAAAAACCCCCACCACCCCCAAAGCTGACCTTAAAGCAAAACACCTGAAAGATGTAAAACTATGGAGGCAAAAATAAATCAGCACCTGGTTGCTTTTGGGCTGACACTTCAGCCCCGGTGCCTGTGCAGTCCCTGCTTTGGGGAGGGCTGTGGTCCAGCCAGCCCCACTCCTGTCCCTAATATAATTACAAAAAGGGAATGGTGAAGAGAAGGCAAAGTCTTTCCACACCAGCTCGGCACAGACCATGATTTCCCGTGATGGGAGCGTTATTCTGTGGCCTACTGGAAATAATTTGGCTGTCTCAGTCCATTTTCACCTGGAAAATGTCTCCCCAAGAGGACCAGTGGCCTCGTTTGCAGCACAAAAGTGGGTTCAGTGGTACAGAAAACCCCACCTTAATAACTATTTTTATAAATTTGGGTAAAACACCTTTTTTAGGCAGTATGATGAAAGTCCAATGACTCTCTGAACAGAAACTTCCCTTCCTCCTGCTGTCCTGCACACCTCTGCACAGAGAAACACTGGAACTCATGGAAAACGAGTTCATTTTCCAATTCTATCCATCAAGGCATCCCTTACTGCAGGGAAATTTCTTCCCAATTACAAAAAAAGCCCTGAAGATGAAAAACCTCCTTATTCAGGGTATGAGCGTTCAGGAGCGTGAAGCACGCTCAGTGCAGGGATGAAAGTCACATTTCATTTTTGTGAGCAAAGGAGGTGCCATCATTCAGGGAGTGAAGAGGAGGAAGAAATCCTCCCCGGGACAGGGACACCCCGTTGCAAATTTGGACGCTGCACAACGCAAACCCAGCTGCAAGAAAAATGAAAATAAACAGCCGTGAGGAGGTAGCGCCGATGCGTGAAAATCCATTAGGAAAATAAAAGAAATAATAAGGTCGTAGATCTTCTCCACTCCAACATCCCTGACCTGAAATTCCTCTAGAAAAGAAAAAAAAAAAAAGAAAAGAAAAGAAAAAAACAACCAAACCAAAAGGATGTATTTAAGATCAGGAATCCCAGCAGGAATTTTGGAGGGGGATGTTTGCAGCACTGACATATCAACAGGCTGTTAGCAGAGAGTGGCAACAAATGAGTTTGCACATCCCCTTCAGATGTCTCCATCCCCAACTGCAGCCAGACACCCTGGACAAGCATTTATTGACGTCCTGGTCTCTCACCCCCTAGGATGAACGATATCTTTTGGGAAAAAGGCAGGAGAAAATCGTTATTCAGCCAAGATTGGGATGTTTCCCGTTAGCGTCCGGAGTCGCGCGAGTTTGTCATTTAAATAATCTCGAACTGGGGGGAAAATAAACACATCCAGTCATAGGGGAGAGCCTGCAAGTTGTGGAAGCAAATCCTGAGCTTGTCCTGGCCCACGGAGAGCACAAACAACCCCAGGTGCCACCAGCCCTGTGCCACAGAAAAGCTCTGCTTTGGAAATTCAGGTTTTTCTTCCACTAAACAACTTCACACAGCAGAAGTTGAATGCAACAAGGAGGGGGGAAATAATAATAAACGGAGAGAATGTAAATTGTAGAGTTAGAAGGGGCAAAAGCAGCTCTGAAAACTGTGACTTCTCCTCTTGGTTTTGTCACCGGGAGCGGGCAGGGATCCTGCACAAGTCACTGCACACTCCTCCTCCCTTCGCCAGCCCTGCCGCAGGATAACAACTCCTTCCCCGCCATCCAGGTGGCTCCTGAGCCTCACCTCCTTCGTGTTTGCAAACTTCTCAGGCCTTTGTCTTTAAAGCACCGCACTAAATAGCACCGAGCTTTTCTGAAACACATAAGCCGCAATAATCATAGCCATAATCACAATAATAACACTTCCCACTCAACGGGGCCTTTCCTTGCGAGAATCTCCGGGTGCTCTGCAAACACGAATGAGCTCCGCCGCGATTTCCCTGCGGCACAGGAGATTCCCGTGCCATTCCCTACAGGGATCGGAGATTCCCGTGCCATTCCCTATAGGGATCGGAGCCCTCAGCCCGGCGGGGCAGGTGGGACCCGGCGCAGCGGGGCTGGAGCATTCCGGCAGAATTCCCCGCTCGTGGAACGCTCGCAGCCGCCCGAGGAGCCGGGGTATCATTACAGCGAGCGGCAGCGATGAATTACAGCGCTGCCGTGTTGTGAAATCCAAGCTCCTGCCTTGCCTTCTGCCTGCGAGGAGCGCGGGTTGTGCGCGCTTCAGGTGCGCTGCGCTTCCTCCCGGCTGCCTCTTCCCAACCCTGCTCCTGGCGGGGCTGTCTCATCCTCCTAAAGTGTGGCTGGACATCGAGCAGAAGGGCAATTCTTTGCTCTTCCCCAGGTATTTTTAATAGCAGCCCTCAGGAAAATGCTGCTTTTATTTTTATCCCCTCGGTTCATTCAAGACCTCCTCCGCTACCCCTGAGCTCGCACAGCGGTCCCAGCACAAAGCCTAAAAATAAAACAGGTTTGGGTGTTCGACAAAGTTTTTAAAAATGCAGGTTCAGACCGATTTCTGCACAGAACGTTCTAGTGAGTGACCATACAGTAGCTGTGATTTTATTGCGTGTTGTGAGACCTTTGTGTGTGCGCTGCCAGCCCGACAGACAAACGCCTCTGGACAGACACGTTTTACACCGGCACGGAGCTTTTATAGGGAACGGGAATTCCGTGAATTCGGGAATTCGGCGAAATCGGGAATTCGGCGAAATCGGGATAACGTGCCTTTCCCTGACGCACTTTATAAACTTTATATTCCTAGCCAGCCGCGCCAGCGCCCCGTGATGCAAACACACGTGGATGGGCATCACACGCACCTCGCCCGAGCTGCTCGGACACGCACGGGCACGGCCGGGAGCCAGAGCCAGACCCCAAGCCCCGATCCCTGCGTTTCCTTCAGCATTTGGCACCTCGGAGCTGCTGCCCTGAGCTGAGAGCAGCCGGTCCCCCACGTCAAAGCCGCGGCTCCGTCCCCTCGTTTGCCAAATTCCTGCCCAGGCCAAGGCGAGGACGTGCCCTGCAGTTGTTCCCTCTGTGTTTTTTCCCCAAATAAATCACGCGGGACGAGTGGGGGAATGGATACATTATATTTGTAGAATTTGGAGG
>VZTJ01001127.1:1030469-1046102 GCA_013397795.1 Orthonyx spaldingii | reverse complement strand
CTTATAGGATTTTTCTTCCCTTTTTTTTTTTTTTTTTTTTTTTTTGCTTCTTCACTGTTTAGAATTACTTTTCTGGAGGAGCTTTCCAAGCATCCCCCACCCCACCCCGCAAGTCATAATTAAGAACACTTTTTTTTTTTCCTAACAAACAGGAAAAGTAAAGAATCAAACCCTTCTCCGAATGCTCCTTTTTGTTTAAACACTAACAGCGTTCTAAAATCGGAAACATTTATCTGTTCCCAGAACACCTGAAAACATTCTCGGGGCTGGACAGACGCTGTTCTTCTACAGCTGAACAAATGAAAAGCGGCGAGATTTTGATACCAGAAGCGTCTGTGAGAGCATAAAATAAACGCAAACCTAAATTCTTACTGGGTTTGGGAAAAAAAAGCTGTTTACAAGGCGCCGGGATCTCTGCGTTCAAACACCCCCATACCCACGCAGAGTTTTCTTTTTAGGATTAAAAGATGATGATCCAATGGGCTGAGGATGTAAAACTCCTCTGGGGAACGCGATAAACTGCAAAAAGCCGGTGGCAACTCATTCCTGATTAACTCCTTTTTATAAAAGGGCGGAATGGAAGCGAACAGGGACCCGACGGGACACGAACATATTTTATTCATTTAATACAAAGCAGCTTTTTTAAAAAAAAAAAAAAAATCTTTAAAAAGGCAGCTCAGAGCATAACTCACTGGCCGGGGGGGGGAAGGCAAAAACCTGATGGGGTGTGAGGTGATGTCGCCGTCATCCCTCGCTCCCGAGGGAGCGGGGAACGCACCGGGAGCGGGAGGGACGCGCTCGCCGGGCGGGGGGACCGGCCCGGCCCCCCGGGACCTCCTGTCCGCCCCATTGGGGGCACCCCCGATGTTCGGGACACTCCCGAGCCCCTCGGCAGGACCCCGGCTCTCCCCGCTGACCTTAAAGGCGGAATGAATGAAATCGTGTAAGTGCAGAGAGCACAAAGAGCTCCTGTGCTCGGCTCTGCGGATCATAACCAGAGATGGGAAAGTATTTACGGGACTCTCGGAGTGACTGGTCCATCACTACCAGAAAAATAATATTTTTAACCGCAGGGAACCAAGAGTTCATGTAGATTTACAAACGAGAGCTTGCTGGAGAAAGTAACTGTAAGAACATGTGTTAAAAGCGCAGCAGAAAGAATTCCATGGATTTCCATGAGAGGTGGATCGCATCCAGGAAGAATGAGTCAACCTCATTCCTTGGGTAGAGCTCGCCAAACTGCAGAGAATTACACCAGGCATGCCTTCGGATCACCTCGTGTCCCCCCTTTTCGTGCACTGCTGTCCCACTAATAACCTCTTAAATGCGGTTATGGCTTAGAACGAGGTGGGAATGCTTTTAAAAACGGCTTTTAATCCCCGGAAAATAACGTTTCGAGAAATAAATTCTCCTCCCCCCCACCCCCTCCCCAGTATCACATCAGTCGCAGATAACTGCTGAGCCACAGAGACTCTCACGCACAGGACAACACGATGCAAGGCAGGACAGGGCAGCTCAGAGCTCAAGGAAGGCGAGGGACAAAATTTACACATCACTGGGATCCAGTTTGGTGTTCTGGCTGCTTGTCCTGCTGCTAAACCCCGTTCCTCCTTTCCCCACCATTTCGCTGTTGAACTGTGCAAGATTTTGGTTTCATTTGTACAGAGAAGGTGAAAACTCTTGAAGCCACTGCAAGGTTTCCTCCCCAGCTCCATCCCCCCGGGGCAGGGGGACACTGCTCACCCCACAGGAACCAGCAGAAGCTTTAATTGGGACAGAAATCTTTCTCCAGCCACAAATGCACGTTTATGGTGTTTTGTTTTGCAGGTGGAAGAATGAATTACTCGTTCCTTTCAGAGATTTGGGTTGAACCAGCCACGGACAAACACTGTCAGAGTTCTGCTCTTTGCACCCACCCCAAGCTTCACACAGACCCTCCCACACTTCAACTAATTAAAGAACTCATCAAACATTTAGCAGGGAGCTCATCAGGCTGCTCCACCTTGCTGGTGGCTTTTTAGCCCACAAATTGGCCAAATGAGAGCTTGTGGCAGCCCCGGGGGGACGCCACGGTTTTGCTGTGAGGTGCAGCCCGCGATAAGCTCATCAATGAACAGTTAAAAACCCAGCTCCAAAAGTGTGGTTAGAAAATGAAATGCAAATATATACAAACTAGCCCATGGTTCCTGTGAATAGAAATGCCTGTCTACCTCATGACTGCTATTTTCCAGCCAGCTTTCCAAGCAGAGCACTCCTTGCACTCCTGTATCTACAATTGTGCCATTTATAAGCCAGGAGCCCACCTCACCCCGGCGCTGGTTCCTGCACTGACTCATGTTCCACTGGGTTTATTCCTGGGAAGCCTTGTGCTGAAACAGAGGAAAGAGCAGAACCTTTGGGGAAGGAATGGCCCAGTTGGGAAAGCACCAGGCACTCTCACCGTTCCTTGTCAGAAAACCTGGAAGCGCTGATTTACCTCCTGTGTGAGGGAACGGCTTTTACAACTGGCATTGAAAATAAAACATTGCACTGACACCTGGGTCAGACAAAAATCTGGCTGAGTAATTCTGGCTCAGGTTGCCCAGAAAAGCTGTGGATGTCCCATCCCTGGAAGCGTCCAAGGCCAGGCTGGATGGAGCTCTGAGCAGCCTGGGATGGTGGAAGTTGTCCCTGCCCATGGCAGGGGATGGCGTGAGATGAGTTTTAAGGTCCCTTCCAACCCAAACCCTCCTGGGATTCCATGCTGGCAGAAGGAAATAAAGTTTCTGAATAAAGGATGAAGCGTTTTATCAAAAAGCAGCACAGCAAGCTGCAAACTCGAAGTCATTCGACAGGAAGGGACATCTTGTTTCATCCCCAGAATCGTGTTTCATCCAGTTACTGTGCCCAGGCTGCCCACTCTGCTGCTGGAAGAGCAATTTCCAGCCTCCCTGGTGAAAGAACACAGCAGTAAAACACGTTAGAGGTGCAAGTAGGTGCCTTTTACCCTCTCTGCAATAACAAAGCTGTGCAGGATGCTTGGGCAGAGCTCCTGCTTTGAGAACAAATCACCTTTGAGCAGCAGAGAGGGCCCAGGCAGGCACAGCCCAGCAGCACAAACTCAGCTGTCCTCAGACACCTCCAGACCTCCTCATGTTCTCTTTTTGGGTCTTTCCAGAGCCCTGGCACACATCAGGAGTTGTTTCGCTGCCACTCAGCTGCAGCTTTGCTCCCTTGGTGCGACTGAGATGGGGAAATGGTTTCATTTCTCTGCATTATAAAGTTAAATAGAGTGAACTGAGGAGCTCCTTGAAAAATAATGGGGTGAGATCATCCATACAACGACTGAAATACGTTCAGGGAAGTTCTCTATCTGACCTGGAGCCACTCAGGCAGTCACCCTCCCACCACAGAGAATGTCACTGCTGGGGCTGAGGCCCTGGCACAGTGGTGGCTCCAGGGACCCAAAACACTCCCCACACACCCCATTTCCACAGCCAGACCAGGCTTCCTCCCCAGTTCCCCCCAGATTTCCCCCAGCAGACTCTCAGAGGTCTCATTCCATGAAGCCACGGATTCCTCACCAAAAGGTTCCAATAAGAGCAGCACTTGCATTTGGCATCTGCCCATTCCCAGAACCCCAGGCTGGTCTGGGCTGGAAGGGACCTTAAATCCCAACTCATCCCATGGCAGGGACACCTTCCACTATCCCAGGATGCTCCAAGCCCCATCCAACCCGGCCTTGGACACTTCCAGCTGCTCGGGTGCATTATAAGGGACAGCACTGCTTCATATGGGGAACATATTTTCTATAAAATTATTGTTAAAAGCTTTTTACCTCCTCTCTCAAGCAACCCAGAATGTGACTCGATTACAGATCACGAAACCACTGGACATTTGGAAGGGAAGTTGAGTCATAATCAGTGATTTTGTCACAAGGCTCAGCAGGGGGAACCATCCAGGCAGTGAAACACTTGGTTCATGTGTGTGTCAGCCACTAAATAAGGGCTGGAAGGGCACAACAAGGGTTAAAGATTCACTGGGAAACAGCAAAATGGAAAAAATTCAGAATTTCAGCAAGGGAATAAGCTGCCATTGTCCCCAACTTCTTTATTAAACAGTTAAGAGCTGCAGCTCTTTTTGAGCTGACACTGAGCTCTGGGAAAGCCCTGCCAGCAAAGCAGGTGACAATTCTGCTCAGTAACCACCTCATCCTTTAATTTTTACAACTGGACCTCTTTATCATCACCCACCTTCATCAGGAAAGGGAAAACCATCACTTTAGACAAACACACTCAAAATTCTGCATTTTTCTATGAATAAATAGAAATCAAGATGTGTTGGCGGTGTTGCCATTCACCCAGCAAACCAATTCAACATTTCTCCCCCCCATTAAACACAAACTGATACCAAATTGTTCATTTCATCACTCGGGTGGTTGGAAAGTCATAGTTCTATTTCACCATTTACCCCTTTCCCCACTGCTCCTACAAGCAGATATCCCACAAGGAAATTCTGGATGCTTCTATATCAATAAAACTCCCCAGTTTATCATACATCTGGTACAGGTCTCTGGGAAACACAACCTTAGGTATATAAACTGTCCCAAACTCACAGAAGTCAGAGATGATCTATTAAGGAATAACCAAAACCCAGCTCACGTCATCCAAGAGCAGAATCACAACTCACGAAATCATTCAATGGGTAAATCCAGCATTTTTTTTTGTCACTCATTCAAGTGGCTGCATTTTAGCAAGGGGGGGAGGAAAAAAAAATCTCAATAAAAGAATTTTATTCTGGTAGGATGAGAAAAATGCTAAACATGTTTTTATGGGAGGAACAGAGATAGAGCACTGGCTTGAACACTGCAAATCTCTCATGCCCTGATCTATAAATAAAACTCGCTGGGCTTTTCTTTTGTACTAAATTTAAAGGAAAGTCTTTTCCATGGAGAGTTTTCTTTAAAGCAAACTCTGCCCCAGAAGCACTTTAATGATGGTGTTTCCAACCAGCAGCATGAATGAATTAAACAGCAAATGCAGGCAGAGAGCAGCTGTGTGTTCCTTTAACAGAAGCAGATGAATGTGCAGCTCAAACACTGCTGGGTTCTCCAAAAGGGACAATTCCTGATGGTTCTCACCCAGTTTGCAACCAGTTTTCCTCCCCCTGTTCTCCAGGACCTTGGCTCAGGTGCCATTTGCCCTCCAGCACCATTAAAACCTTCCAGGTTGGTGCCAGTGGCCGTCAAGCAGAAATTCCAAATTTTGTTGCACACACAATATGAAATTATTCAGCTTTCTGTGAGTTCTCCACTGGGAAAAAGGGAGGAAAGGCACTTGTCTGTCCTTGGCAGCTCCCTCAGCAGCTCAGAGCACCCAGAGCCTCTCTGCTTGTCTGGGCACAGCTTCTTCCCTTCCCCTCGAGGTCATTTCTGTCATACTCAGGCTGGAAATCACCAGGGCCTCCCTTCTCTGCTCACAGAACTCTCCCAAGATCCTCCCTGGAGCCACGAGTTCCAAAATAACCACCCCAGAGGGCACCAACAGTGTCAGCAGAGCCCCATGGCACAAAGCCACCGTCACTGGGGACACTGGGGCACCACAGGAGAACCTGCTGAGCTTTCCAGTGCTTGCTCATCAGCCTGGCACTGATGATTTATTATTATTATTATTATTATTATTATTATTATTATTATTATTATTATTATTATTATTATTACTATTACTATTATCAGTTATAGTGTTAGCCACTCATTATTGTCACCTGATTTTTCAGATGTCACCTTCATTCCCTGACCAAACTGTGCCCAAAACTGCTTCACAGGCACCACATTCCCCCCCCAAACCCGACTTTCTGTACCAGTTCTGGAGTTCCACTTGCTCCCAGTTTTCCTTCAATTTGTTTCCAGCCTTGGTGCTTCCTGTCCTTCACATTTTTGAGAAAGGGAACAGGTTTTTTCCTCCTTACAAGGGCTGCACCTGCTCTTTCCTTCTTGCTCTGCAGGGATTTCTCCTGACACGCAGGAATTGGGCATCCACACCAGGCCCCAGCAAACCTGGGGGAGTTTGAAGGAATGAATTTGAAGCAAACCTCTCCCCCAACCCCATCCCAGCCTGACCTCTGTGCTAGCAGGGCAGGGACTCTAAAACTCCTAAATTTTGTCTTAATACTGCAAAAACCCACAAACATTGCAAAGGTTCCTGGCAGAACCACCCTGGCTTTTGCTGGTGCTCGTCACCCACAAATGTTTTCTTCAGTAGAAACTTGAGTGATGCAGTGCAGATGCACAAACCAGGGATATAAATCAGGATTTTGGTGTGAGAACTCTGATTCTCTTCCCTGGAGCTGTGAACCAGCTTTCAGTTCACCACCCTGAACCAGTTAAAGATCTCAGAGAAGATGGGGAGCCTCCAGGTCATGAGGGGGTGCCAGGAGGAGTCCACGAGCAGAAAACTTTCCCTGAAAAAGAAAAAAACCAAGAAAAAATCCTCTCCCTGGCCAGGGCAGCACCACACGTGGTGGCTGCTCCACCTGGGGTGGCTCCTCTGCCCTTGCAGGGAATTTCTCCATGGATTTGTCAGTGTTTGAAGAGCAGGAGAGAAAAATTGTGCCTGAGGAACCTGGGATAGTGGAAGGTGTCCCTGCCCATGGCAGGGGCATGGAATGAGGTGGCCTTTAACTCCTTTTCAACCCAAACCATTCCACAGTTCCGTGATTCTCCAGGAACACTGACTGACTGGAGAGATCCCTGCTGTGTGTCCTGAGAAATTGAGATTTATTACATGACAGAGAGAGAAAAACCCCACATGTTGAAACAGCTCACCAAGACTAAAGACAGATAATTAAATGGATTTTAGCTGGGCTGTCAATGATTCCAGGGATGTGTGCAGCTCATCCTGGGTCACTCAAATCACAGCTCCTCCTCCTCTCCATATGCTTGTGGTGACTTGGGAAAGGGAATTGTGGCAGCCTTGCGGACCCTGGGACAGCTGAGTTAACTGTTATGGATCCCAAAGGGTCTCTATTTCATTCTCATTAACGCTCATTATATTTCCAACGCTCAGAATGTTTTGTGAGCACAAAGGCTGAACTTCCTCCTACCTGCACTGGAAATACATAAACCCTCAGGTCATTCGACCTGTTGATGTTTCTATTTCCAGGAGAGTGCAGGAACACTGAAAAGAAATAAAAAAAAAAAAAAAAAATCCAAACCAAGTCTTTCCCAGCAAATTCTGATGTATAGGATGCGACATAATGGTGCAAAAACTTTTTGGCAAAAAAACCAGGGCTGAAAACCAGGGGTTTTAAATTGCTCTGCTCGGTTTTTGCTGTGGTGGGAGGTTTAACAGGCTGCACTTTGCCTGGCACTGACACAAAAGTACAGAGTGGCACAGGGAAGGGGAAAACAATTTCCAGGGCAAAAATATATTGAGTTGAGAGCGCTGCTTGTCAAACAGAAGTGTTTGGTGTCACGGGGCTCTCTGGCTACCAGGGAACCTCTGCAGGGCCCCGTGCTGGGGCAGAGATGAGGTGGCAGATCCACGCTGCAGGGAGGGGAGAGGGGACGGGGCCGGATTTCCCTTTTTCCAGGACAATTTCCAGGCTCTGTGTCCCCTTGAGCCCTGCCAGGGCAGGTCACAGCACCCTGAGGCACAGGCACGGCTGTCCTGGTGCCTTTTCCTGGGCTTACCTAGAACAGAGGCCAGGCAAAATTCAGAGAATAAAAAGCAGATATTTATTCAAAGGCCTCCTGGGTACATTCAGGCAGAGCCCACCCAGGGCTGCACCCAAAATGGACCACGGGTTACGGGTTTTTCATGGTTTATAATTTTTGGTCCATTTGTATATCAGGGTTAGACCTCCAATTATAACCTCAGGTAATGAAGTCATCCATCCCAAGCTTGCCCCCTAAATTTCTCTTTCTTTGCATGTTTAAGTGTACGTTTACATTTTTTGGGGCCTAGGACAGTGAGGCGCCCTCGAGTTTCAGGCCTGGAGAGAAATTGTTTTGTCTGAGATGCGAGAACAGCAGCTCCAGAGTTACATGAAAAAATCCTGAAGAAACCTAGAAATCTAGAAACTAAATCCTGAAAAACTAAAAAACCTAGAAACTAAAACTCCTGAGACATCAGTGCCCAGCCCTGGGGGACAGGGCTGAGGTGCCACCCCTGCACAGGGTGGCCCTGGGGGGGTTTGGCTCCCTCAGCAGGGCCTGAGCGGCCACAGGGAGCTGTGGGCAGGGAAGGGGAAGAGGAAAGAGGGGAAGACTTGAAAAGGATGCCCTTTTAAATGAAACCCCCTCGTTTTGGGGTGGCTAATCCCCCTGCAAGGCGCTCCTCAGCAGAGGGCAGAAGGGGTTTTTTTTTCCATGAGAAGAAATTCCTTCCTTAGGTGACCACGGTGTCCTCAGCAATCTTCCTTTGCTTTGTTCCCCAGGCCCTGGTGCAGGGGAGCTGCTCCTGCCGTGGTTTGGGTTTGGAGCAGCTCCCCTGAGCACCTCCAGCCCCACACAGGACCCATCCGGCCCCTGCAGCCCTTTTAGACCCCACGGGCCATCTCCAGCAGGAATTTCTCCATGGAAAGGGTGGTCAGGCCTTGGTAGGAGCTGCCCAAGGACGTTTGGAGTCCCCATCCCTGGAGGTGTCCAAGGAACACCTGGAGGTGACACTCAGTGCTCTGGGCTGGGGACGAGGTGGGCACGGGGCACAGCTTGGACTCAGTGATCCTGGAGATCTTTTCCAACTTTAAATGGTTCTGTGAATCTTTGATTCCATGATCCAGAACCAGAAATGTGGGGTTTAATGCAGGATTTTTTTATCCCATGCGCACCAGCGCTCCTCCTTGCACGTCCTTTCTCTTCCCTCTCCCTTTCCCTAATGAAATCTTTCCATATTATTAATGGCTGGGGTGGATATCCAGAGTGTGTTGCTTCCAGGATTTTCTTGTTTGCTGTAGTCTTCAAATTTTTCCAGTTCATTTCCTATTTTCCTACTCTAAACCCCACTGCCAAAAAAAATCCCCGAAGCACACTCTGGTAGTGGAACAGAAAATCCCGATTTTTGAGAATGGACATTTGATCCAGACTCTTGTTAATCAGCAGGAATTCAGCCCTCAAATATGAACCACATCCAGCAGTGGTTCACAGTTCCTCCAGGTGAGTTTTTATCTCAGGAAGAAGCATTTCAGGGGCTGAAATGGGGAGCACTCTCTCACGTAATTTATGTGGAATTAGTAATCCAAGGGCATTCAGCCAAAAATAGAAATACTGGATTTGCAACGGGCTGTTCAATCAGCTTCCTTTAGGAATTAAATTATTAGGAATGAAATTCATGAAATGGAATTATGCCTAGATAAACTGAATGCTGTCTGTCATAACCAAGGAAGGGACAGACACCCAAGAAAAAGCTCCTCACTCCTGGATGGGAATGTTTGAAACCAAACTGGCTCTGTAATCCCCCACGGAAAGAATTGTTTGGATTTAATGTAATCCCTCACCAGAAAAATTGGAACCATCACAGACTCCACTGATATTGGAGCTCAAGTGCAGGATGGTGCCAGTTGGAACGGGTCTGGAGTTGGGGAATTCCTCAGGACACGCGAGGAGAAAAGAAAATCTGATGTAATTTCATGGATTATTGTTGGTTTTAATCACTCCTGTGGCTTCTGAAGGAACAACCTCACACGTTTAAGTGCTCATGGCATGGACACCTCCTGGTAAACATAAACTGGGATTAAAAGCCTTTGGACATGGGTCAGACCAATGGAACTGCTGTTAAATACTCTGGCAGCCTGATGGGGGGACTGGAGATTTTGGGTGTCTGGCACTGGGAATTAGGGCTCAGTTAATTCTGTTCACTGCTGGGATGTTTGACCACATCTCCTTTCACTTTCAAATATCCTCAGTAACATTTCTGTTTGTTCACTTCTTCCAGCCTTCAGGTACAACCTTCTAATAACAAAAACAATCTCGCTCTGAAAGTGGATTTCACCATTTCCGCAGCATTTCAGCACCATCAGTTCTCCTGATGTCCATAAAAAAGACAAATAAATCAACAACCCAGTCCCAAAAGATTTTATTTTCAATAAATGGAGATAATAAAAGCTCAGCAGCTCATGTGCAGGTGAAGTCTGTCTCTCTCCATTATCTTAATCAGGGTTTAAAGTTTTTTGCTTTAGCTACAGATGTCAGATGGGATGAACCCAGATGTTGGTGACTTGCCCTGGAAAGGCTGTGATGGGTCTGGAAATGTAACTTGCAAGCTGGAGGTTATCCAGGCATTCTGGATATGCAGGGATCCATCCCTCCCCTCATAAAGGAATAATGATCTCAGCAGTAAAAACCCCACGGTTCTGAATCAATGCACTAAAGGCAGCGGCTCTGCAGCAGCAGAGCTGGAATCAGCATCTGGGCTGTTGTCTTGGATACCTTCAAAATCCACGATTTCTTCCTCTGGGGGGATGTGCTTCCAGGAAATCCATATTATTTTGGCTGAAAGTCCTTCAGAGGGTGTCATCAGACCACCAGCACCGCTCCCCTGCTCTGCTGTGCTGTGCAGAAAACGTTGTTTGCCGTAGGAATCCGGGAATGAAACAACTTTGGCAGCGCCTGCGTTTCCACTTGGATTTGTCGGCGTAGCAAAGGATCTGAGGGGCTGAATCTTTCCAAATCTCCTCAGCTCCTCTGCATTACAAGGGCCGAGGGGCTCCTGGGTCAGTCCCAGGCTCTGACATCAGCAGGGTCACACTTGATCCGAGCTGGCTGGGGAACCTCGGGGGGAGAAAGGTTTCCAACACCACCGAGTTCCCCTCTCTGTTCTCAGGGAGAGAATCATGGAAAAAGCAAGCAGGAAACTCCCAGAGGCTGCAGGAGCACTGAGGGACAGGGGATGGAGGTGGATGTTCTGAACCTTGGGATGGAGAGGGTGGGATGTTACTCAAAGTCACTGGAGGCACTTCATTCTCCCAGCTCCCTTCCCTTCATTCTCCCAGTCCCTTCCCTTCATTCTCCCAGTTCCTTTCATTCTCCCAGTTCCCTTCACTTCATTCTCCCAGTTCCCTTTATTCTCTCAATCCTCTTCCCTTCATTCTCCCAGTCCCTTCCCTTCATTCTCCCAGTTCCTTCCTTCATTCCCTCAGTTCCTTCCCTTCATCCTCCCAGTTCCTTCCCTTCATCCTCCCAATTCCCTTTACTTCATCCTCCCAATCCCCTTCTCTTCATCCTCCCAGTTCCTTCCCTTCATCCTCCCAATTCCCTTCCCTTCATCCTCCCAATCCCCTTCTCTTCATCCTCCCAGTTCCTTCCCTTCACTCTCCCAGATCCCCTCCAGGCACCCCAGCGTTGTGGCTCAAATCTGACACCCAGTAAAACTGACAAAGAACAATCCCAACTCCCTTTTTTTTCCCCCAAAAATCCCAGCAGTGACTGACAGCTCTCACATCACAGCACGTTTTACCATTTCTGTCTCTTGTGGTCACAGCTTTCCCAGCATCAGGTTTTTTGAGTTTTCTTCCTCTCCTTCCTTGTCCTTGTTTATAAATATCAAACTGGGGACACAGAACAAACCACCTTGCAGGGAATGGTCCTTAAAGCCATGGATAATATCCATGCTCTTTGTCCCACATGCTTTTCCATTTAAAATATTTGGCCTGAGAACGTGGGAGGTAAAGAAATTATATTTGGAGGCCTTTTTAAAACATCTCTTCCATCCCCTGATTTACGCTCTCTGGGACTCGTTCTGTGTAAAACATCGAACTGGTTGTACTTTAGATAAAAGAAACATCTCAGGCATTGGTTTTTTGGAGTTTCTCATTCTTCTCTCCCATATATCTTCATAAAATTGAAATGCCAGAGCCCTTCCCCTTGTTCCTGAGTTCTCTTTTTTTCAGCAAGGTTCATAATAACACTTTAATATTCCCCTCCAGTGCTGGGCTCCTGGGCCCCACTCAGTGGCTTTTAATGACACCAGAGCAGCTCAGGGCACTGCTGAGCAGGGCCTGCTGGTTCAGTTCCAGTCCCTCTGTCCTGTCCTGTGCTGTCCTTCTGTCCCCACCCCTGGGGCACACACACCGAGGCAGCTCCAGCAGTAGGTGGGAATGCAGAAAAATTGGAATTAAATCATAGAATCATGGAGTCAGGATATGCAGAGCTGGAAGAGACCCACAAGGATCATTGATCCAGCTCCTGGTCCTGCCCAGACATCCCAACAATCCCACCCTGAGCATCCCTGGGAGTGTTGTCCAAACCCTCCTGGAGCTCTGGGGGCCGTGCCTATTGCCTGGGGAGCCTGGGCAGTGCCCAGCACCCTCTGGGGGAAGAACTTTCCCCTGATATCCAAAAAACCTATCCCTGATACCCTAAACCTCCCCTGGCACAGCTCCAGCCATTCCCTGGGTCCTGTCCCTGTCACAGGGAGCAGAGAGGGAGAAATTTTTGCTGAAACCTTTATCCAGGTGGTTCCTTCCACCTGTCTCTGCTTCCCTTTGGCACCACAGGATCATTTCATTCCTTCTCCCCTCTGTGCAGAACTCTGCAGGGCAGGAGGGATGGAGACACCTCAGGGTGTTCCCAACGTGCTCCCTCCTCCCTGGGGAGCTGCTCGGCCCCTTCAGCCCCTGGGAATTTGCTCATTAGGACAGAGGGGTAACGAGGGGATGCAAACCCTGCTGGGAGAGCTCTCCTGCTGCTGGGAGTGGCTGTGTCTGTGCCCAGTGAGGCTCTGGGTATCCAGAAATGCCACCAGCACAGGGCCAGCCCTGCCACAGACACCCCTGGGTGCTCTGAGCAGCCCCAGCTCCTGCCAGCTGTTACTGCAGCCACGGATCCAGCACCCTCAGAGAAATCAGAATCAATCTGGGCACCTAATCCCAGGATGTCTGTGGGTGAATTGGTTTGGAATTAATCGAGTCCAACAAGGCAGTGAAAACCCCTGGAACGTGTTGGGCTGGAAAGGGCTGCAGCCCTGGGGATAGCAGGACAATGCATATTTTACGCCGTGAATTTTTTATTAAAGGCTGGGGGTTTTTTTTTATTTTTTTATTATTGAATATGAATATTTTACACGTCCGAGTTGAGAACAATGCTTTTTTTGGCTGGCTCTGCACTTTTCATGGTTGTGTACCCTTGCATTGCATAACTGAGAGAGATCCATTTACACACAGGGGGAAAGGGGACTAATGAATCTCAGCAAAACTAACTTTACTGTGTGTGAAAAAACAGCACTCTGAAGTTTTCCAAATAAAAAAAAAAATAAAAATAGACACACATACATAAAATCCTTGCATGGAATGGCTTAATAAAATCAGTGTGTGTGTGTGTGTGTGGGTGCACGTGTGGGTCTGGGGGTAAGGACTGCACAGCCTCTCTCACCCAGAGGAGCTGCAGCCTGCTCCAGGCAGGGACTTCTCCACCTGGAAAAGCTCTGGAATGTTCTTCCCTCCTTCATCTCGCTCAGGGACTCACCCGGGTGTTTCCAAAGTGGGAGAAATGGAGCTGGACCTGCACATTGCTCGGTAAATCACGGGATGGAGCTGCTCACTCTCAGTGCTGGGCTGGTGTTTTCCTGCCCCTGATCCTTCCGGGCCACTTCCAGATGTTCCAGAGGCTGTTCTGCACCAGCTCTGCAGGAATTCCTGCACTGCAGCCCCATCCCTCCCCCTGGCCCTTCCCTGGGAACATCCAAGGCCGGGCTGGATGGGGCTCTGAGCTCTGGTCTGGTTGAAGATGTCCCTGCTACACTGGACAAGATGGGATTTAGAGGTCCCTTCCAAACCAAACCATTCCACAATTCAGTGACCCTTAGGCATTCCCGGTTTTTGGGAGAGCTACTGCTGCCTTTCCAAGGAGCTTTGACCACTGCCATGCTCCCATGAGGAGCTGCTGGGTGTGCCAGGGCCAGGCTGCCTGGAATCCCTTCAGGGATGGGGAAGAAATACCTGATTTATCCGGATAATTGGGGAGGAAACACCTAATTTGTCTGGATAATTCAGCCCTGACCCTGCCTGCTGGGCCTGTTCCGAGCTCTCAGAGCACCACTCAGGAAACAAAGGAGTTCCTTCCCCAATTTTTCCTTGTTCCTCTTCGGAGGAGTCACACTTGGCATCTGTATCCAGCTGATTTCGGGACAAATTGTCCATCACCACCTTCCTTGGGACCTGCAGGGTGGGGCAAGAGCATCTCTCAGTGTGGATGAGGGACAGGAGACTGGAATAAGATAAGAATTGTTTGAATCCAGGGGTTTTACTGTGAGTGTGATGACAGGGACAAAGCCAGAGCTCTTGTGCAGCTCCTCGGAGCCTGCAACCAAAAACGGGCAGGGTGACAAGAACCACATTGTTTGGGGTAATCAGTGAGCATTGTCCTGGGCTGACATCACAGAGGTCCCACAAAACCTTCAAACCCACGGCGAATGGGCAAAGTGCAAAATGATGAATTGGTTGACATTTAAAAGGAAATAAAGAGCTGCTGCCGGAGTGAAACTGGAATGAGGCTTGGGGAGGGAGGGAGGGAGGGGAAAAAAATACCAGATTTCACTGGGATAAAGTTAATTTTCTTCCTGGTAGCTGGCGTGGGGCTGTTTGGGATTTGTGCTGGAGCGGTGTTGATAACAATGGGATGTTTTCAGTAATGCTTGCACAGAGCCAAGGCCGCCTCTGCTCCTCACCCCACCAGCGAGGGGATTGGGATGCAGCAGGAGCTGGGAGGGGGCACAGCCAGGACAGGTGATCCCAAGTGAGATTCCAGACCTTGTGGCATCATAGAGAGCTGGGGGAGAGGCAGAAAAGGGGAAAAATTGGAGCGATGGAGTTTGGCTCCCACCCTTTAATCCTTGTAACGCGTCCTCTGCTCACCAGACTGGTGCTGCTTTCCTGGGACCAGAAAGATCCCGGGAGCTTATAGAATCCCAGGATTCTATATATCCCAGGATATATAACCCAGCTGGGGTTGGAAGAGACCTCTGGAGATCATCCAAGGCAGGGTCACCTGCAGCAGGTGCCACAGGAACGCATCCAGGTGGGTTTGGAATGTGTCCAGAGGGAGAGAATCCACACCCTGCCTGGACAAATTTCCAATTTAAATCCTCCATGTATCCACAGCACAGGTGGCAGCACATCCGAGGAAGGACTCCTGCAACTCCTTTCCCGTGGTATGAGGGAATCAAGTCCCAAATGATCGAGGCCTCAGACCCTTCAAAACCAAACTGAAATAAAAGCGAGGGAATGAATTCCCGGCGCCCTGTGCAGCCATGGCAACACAAGGTGACCAGGAGGCTGAAACCAGTCTGGAGTCGGGGAACTTGTGCCAAGTTCTGCTATCTCGTGGTGTGCCCTTGAGCAAAGTCGTGCCTCAGGGGGGAATGGAAACAGCCAGGCCAGCCCAGCCCCGGGCGCTGCCGAGCAGTAATGATGGGCTGTTGAAGGATTTTGGGCTGGGAGGAGCTGAGCTGGGTCCCTGGATGTAAAATGAGTTTGGTATCAATGGATCCATCTGGGATTGCATCAGCAATGCTCTGGGAGGCTGAAATCTCATTAAGGGAGCTCACAGAGCTCTGTGTGTGTCATTCTGTGACACAGTTGTGTCTGTGCTGGGTCTGCAGAGCTTCCCTTCCCTTCCCTTCCCTTCCCTTCCCTTCCCTTCGCTTCCCTTCCCTTCCCTTC
>VZTJ01001127.1:978501-1030272 GCA_013397795.1 Orthonyx spaldingii | reverse complement strand
TTCCCTTCCCTTCCCTTCCCTTCCCTTCCCCAATTCTGCTCACCCAGGTCCCCTCTGCTTTTCAGCGCAATTTTTTCACTTTTATTTTGCACCCGATTTCTTTTTTCTGCCTTTAATATTTTTTTTTATTTGCCTTAGACTATTGGAGCAGGAGTTTAAACACTTCAGCCTCTGCAAATCCCTCCCCATACAAAACTCAGGGAGCTGTGAAATATTGGAATATCCCCAGCTATCCCTTTTTGTTCAGCCTTTTCCAGCGGGCTGCTGAAAGGTGACACCCCAGACTGGAGGAGAGATCCAAGATCGCTGCTCCTGATTTCAGAACAGCTCCACACCGCTCCGAATTCTTGCATTAACTTGATGGGATAAAATGGATCTCAACTTTGGGAAGCCTCTGGAGCAGGAAAGCTTCGTGATTTTCCCCAACTCTCTGCTTTATTCTTGATCACGGAGAAAACGAGGTGTGGTGGGAGCTGTGGAGTTGTCACAAATCGCCCTCCACCCCCCTGCCCGCGTCCTTCCAGCCCATTTGATTCCTCCTTCAGAGCTCTGGGAATGTCCCGCAGGAAAGGAGCGGAGCCCCTCGATCCCTGGCAGGCCCGCGGGAGGAGGTGACAGGTGACCGGTCGGTCCCAAGGCAGCAGAGGGCATCCCTGAGTTTGGAGATTCATCTCCGGAGCTGCAGGAGCACAGCCCTGCAACTGAACGCTGACCGAGGCAGATTCCAGCTCTTTCCCTGTCAGTCCTGAACAGATTCACCAAAGTTTCGGGTGTATCTTCAGGGGATCTCCCTCAGTCGTTCCCTGAACAATTTATAAATCACGGGGCCAAGCAGAAATTCAGATGTGGTTTATCTTCCCTGCCTGGAAGCAGCGCACAGACCCGGCAGGTGCAGGTAAAGGTCTCTGTAAACACACAACCTTCGAGTTATTTCATCGAATTCAAATTTAATTGCTGAAAATTCACACCTTTCCTAGGAATCCCCTCATGCACTTAGCCAGGATATTGACACCAGTGGAATTATTTATAAACGCCGAGCGCGGCAGGGCGGATTTGTTTGGTAATTCCAACAAAAGTTTTCAGGATCATCACTTTCCCCAGCACTTGGTGATAAGGCAGAGAGATAACACTTCCTCCAGTATCTCCAGCTTTTCCCAAAGAGGATTGATGCCAGCTTGGGACTGACCCCTCACACCCCTGACAAGAAACATCTCTTGAGGAGTCCTCTGAGAATAACCCCAAGGTACCTTTCACCTCGTGCTCTCTAATTTTCTCATTTTAATGAATATTATTATCTGAATTTAGCCTCACATGGTTCTGATGCTGGAATAGTGGTGAAACCCCAGGCATGGACAAACAGAGGTGATGTTTGATGGGATGTGCCCCAGCAAACCCCACAGGAAGTCTGCCAAGAGCACGAAGGTGTGAGAGCATCTCAGAGGCGTGAGAGCTCTGCTTTAACAACCAGAACCACTCATTTGATCAGCAAAAACCAACCACAGAACTCCAGCGCCCTCTGAGCTGCTGCAGGAGATCCCCAGGGCCGTGGGGAAGGGGCAGCAGCCCCCCAAGCCCCCCGGTTCCCCATTGTCTTCCCAGTCCCTGGCAGTTTACGGGGAGTGGCACCGAGCCAGTCCCCGCGGGCACGGCGTGGAGGGGGCTCCTTCTCGAGTGTTTAAAAGTCTGACAAACTGTTTGCAGTTCTAGCAGGGATCAACACATTTCTAGAATTCAACCCAACATTTTGGATGGCAATAATGCTCCGAACAAGGACTCTTTCTTCAGCCCAATGCACAAGGGACCTTTCTTTAGGCAGCTATAAAATCACTTACTATAAATCAATTATTTTTGTACTGATTTATTAACTGCTCTCCAGCTGGTCAGATTGGCACTTAAAAAAAAACCAAAAACCAAAAAAAACCCAAAAAAGAAACCCTCCTGGATGGTCCTACTGAAATGTTCAAAAGGATTTTTCTCTGGAGCACTGTTGGCCCAACCTCGTTATGGTCTCCCCTGGTAGTCCCTGTTTTCCTAAATGTTTTTAGGCTGCCAAGCATGGAAGCACCAACCCACATGGAGCACATCCAAGCTCGGGGTGAAACAGCCCTGACCTGGGCTGTGCTGGGAACTCCTGCCTGGAGCTCCTTCAGAAGTCTCTCTGAAAACTTGGAAAGGAGTGAACCTGTCCGACAGGAGCGCATTTCTGAGGATGTCGGGCTGGATGTGCTCCCAGCACTTGGTGATGCTCCATCCTCCCAGCCCCTGGCCTTGGATTCCTGCCTCTGTGGGTGTTTCAGGAGCATGGAATAGCTGCTGTCCTGCCTTGACAGCCCATCCATCAGGGAGAACATCCTCACAGCTCAGTTTTTGTGGCTTTTCCTGCGTGTTTTGGCTGGGATCTGAAGCAACAGAGCACAGCTTCTGCTGCATGTCCCTGACAGTTTCCCTCTGCTGTGCTGATGCAGTGCCCGGTGTTTGGGCACTCACCAGGTGTTTGGTGACACCTCTGCCTCAAATCCAGGCTGGCAATGCCACCTGGCAGGTGCTGGTCTTGGCAAGGACCGTGTGGTGGCCCAGGACAATTCCAAACTTCCTCTCAGCCATTTCTTCTTTGGGGCACAAAGGATTGATGAGTCCCAGTCAGCACAGACACCTCCAGACCTTCTCCGTGCCTGCCCCAGGATGAAACTGCCCCAGTTTCCATCAGGAAAGGAAAAGACAAAATGTCCCTTTAGGCCTGGGTTCCTTCCCCAGTCCAGCAGCCCTTATGGCTCCCTCCAAACGTGGCAGGTTTGCATTTGGAGCATCCCAAACCAGCAGAAATAACCAAGCAGAGACTCCAGCTGAGCTTTCACTGTCCAGAGCCAATGGCTGAGCTCATGGGGCAGATTCCTGACCCCACGGAGCTGGACACCCTGGGTGGGAATGGTGGTGAGCCACGGTGCCTCGTGGTGCTGAGCTAAGCCAGAACCTTCCAGGTCCTCCAGTCGCAAAGAGGAATCATTCCACTGAGCTCCCAGTCCTCTGTGGTCCAGTCCCCTGGGATCCCAGTTCTCCAAGATTCCAATCCTCTAAGATCCCAATGCTCTGGGATCCCAGCCCTCCAAAATCCCCATGATACCAGTTCCCTGTGCTCCCATTCCTCCAAGATCCCAGTCCTCTGTGATCCCAGTCCCCCAAGCTCCCAGTTCTCCAAGATTCCAGTTCTCCAAGATCCCAATGCTCCGTGATCCAAGTCCTCTGTGTTCCCATTCCTTTGTGACCCCAGTCCTCCAAGATTCCACTCCCCTGTGCTCCTAATCCTCCACGATCCCTGTCTTCCATTCTCCCTGTCCCCTGTGATCCCAGTTCCCTCCATTTCCAGTCCTCTGTGACCCAGTCCTCCAAGATTCCAGTCCCCTGTGCTCCCAGTCCTCCACGATCTCATTCCCCCATGCTCTCAGTCCTCTGTGCTCCCAGTCCTCCATGATCCCAGTTCCCTGTGATCCCAGTCCACCAAGATCCCATTCCCATGTGCTCACAGTCCTCTGGGATCCCAGTCTCTATGATCCCAGTCTCCACAATGCCAGTTCCCCATGATCCCAGTCCTCCAAGATCCCAGTTCCCTGTAATTCCAGTCCTCCAAGATCCCTGCTCTCCATGCTCCCAGTCTCCCATGTTCCCAGTCTTCTACGATCCCAGTCCTCCATGATCCCAGTCCCCCATGATCCCAGTCCCTCAAGTTCCAACTCCTCCAAATTCCCATTCCCCCAAACTCCCATTCCCCCAAACTCCCATTCCCCCACAGCTGCACTGGCAGCGCCGCCTATTCCAGGGATCCAGCCAGCCCAGAGCCTTTGATTCAGGGCTCATTCTTGGAAGTGAGACCTGAGGGGTGTTCCTGCTTCCCAGATAAATTACAGCAGAGAATCGATGGATTTTTCCAGCCCCGGAGGCGCAGAGGAGGGGGGGTGGCAGTAATTGCATTTGCATTGATTTATATTTGGGCTCTCTTTGGGGGTTGCTGGGTTTCGAAAGGAAATGGTTTTAATGAGGTCAAAAATAATGTTCTGAATCCAAACCCCAAATATTCCAGAGACCTCAGAGGGAAGGATCCCCCAGTGGAGAAGGTGCTGCTCCCACAGGACTCAGGTCCTGCATCCCTGCACATCTGGGAACTCTGGGAGGGGAAGAGACATGAAAACCAATGAGATTTTTCACCTGTGCCTCTGCCTCTGCAAATATTTCCAAGAGTTGGTGAAGTTTAGGACAATTTTTTCTCCTTCTAAATATTAACTGAGTCAGCAGTTTGCTTTTCTGAATAATGTCTGCACTGGAATCAGACCTTTTCCAACTGATCCTTTATGGGGAAACTCCTAAAAATTGTTTTTAAATAATTAGAACTCTCTTTGGCACTGATTATAGAATTCTGGAATATTTTCCCTTTCCTTGTTATCTCATTTAAACACTAATTTTTGGTAAAATCATGAAATCGTGAAATAATTTCAAATTTCCGTCAAGAGAAGATTTCCCAAAGAAGGAAATCTCTACAGCTCTAAAATCCAATCAGGTCTGACAATTCAAATCCATTTACAGAGGAAATTTCCTTTAAAAATAATAAATAAATGAATCTATACCTTCAGCTTGAATCCGTGGCTGCTGGAGTTTAATTGCTTCTCCTCATGGCCCTAAAACCAGGGCAGCTTCAAAGCAAAGGGTGGCTTCTATTAAATTTAATTACCCTTTCCTGCAGCTCGCATGGCAAAGGTGCTACGGCGACTCCGGGAAGGTGCTGATGAACCAGGGGCAGATCCCAAACAAAAATATGGATTAAACAGCAATTTCAATGCAAGCAAAGGCTGCCTGTGTGCAGAAATGTTCACACCCAGATCAAATCCTAAACCGTGGAACCAGGGCTCATCCCTGTGGGCGATATTTCCATTCTGCTTGGACTCCAACACGTGTTAGGTGTCAGCAGCGTCCCCAGTCCCCTCCATATCTGTGCACACCCAGCCTGGATTTCCCCCCTGCTCCCACACACGCTGCTCTATTAATGCCAACAGGTGCCCTCAGCATTCCAAAGGTTGTTCCAAACATCCCCCAAGCAGCCCCGTTTAATCCCTCCTGGCCTGCACATGGAGCACTCCGCTGTCAACATGAGGTTTGATATTAAAACAAGGGAATCTCGACTGGGATGATTAAACCTGGACACGGGAATGCTCATCTGCTCCCTCAGACCGGTCCTGTCACCTTAAAAAAGGACATGTGTGAATTAATTTGGGCGCTGGGGGATTTGCAGTGAGGGGAGTGTTTGTGTTTAGCTCAAGTACAGGAAATTGAATTTGTGGATGAGACAATGTGAGACATCAAACCCACCCCGTGCTCACCTGGTGCTCTGGCTCGTGCTGCCGTGACAGGATCTCGTTGGGAATGGAGGGATGGTTCATTTTCTGGGAGCTGTGGACAGACACCAGAGGAGCAGCAGTGAGAGGAGCAAATCCACCCCGAATGAGCCACTGACTGCTCTACAGCTTCCTCCTGAGGGGCAGCTCCAACCTCTGCTCCCTGTGGCAGGGACAGGACCCAGGGCACCGCTGGAGCTGTGTCAGGGGAGGTTCAGGGTGGATTTTGGGAAAGGTTCTTCCCCCAGAGGGTGGTGGGCACTGTCCCGGGGCTACCAGAGCTCCAGGAGCTGTCAGAGATGCACAGGGTGGGATTTTTGGGTTGCCTGTGCAGAACCAGGAGCTGGACTGAGTGATCCTGTGGGTCCCTCCCAGCTCAGGATATTCCATGATCCTACAACGCCTTGGGCTGGGTGGCACCCACAGTCGGGGTGGAACATGAACTGGAAGCTGGGAGGCACCTTGGAAACGCAGGAATAACACAATTCCCACAACATCCCGGGCATGGATGAGCCCTGTCCCCACTCAGCCCATGGGCACAACCCCCAGGCTGTGCCACAGCTCACCCTGCTCCAGATACACCCCGAATTTGGGATTCCTGCTGGGACAGCGCCGGGGAATCAGTCAAACAAACCCTGCTCCCAAGGATTCAGGGAAAGTGAGACCCAGCAGGTGGGAGAGCTAAACCAGCAGGTCAGGGTGGGAGGGGAGGGAGACAGAAAGAAATCGGGGGCCGGGAGCAGCTCGGAGCCGTTCTGAGCAATAATCACCCTCACAGATGCTTAGCTCCAACAGCCTGACAAGATCCCTTTCTTCACAGAGGAGCTGTTTGATTGCTGCCGTGCTTGTTTCCATCCCAAATCCCCAGTCTGCAATGTCTTCGTGACACTCCAAACATCCACAGAGCGCTTTGAAGTCGAATTTTAATGTGTTTATTGACACCAGTTATGATATTTCAAAACACATGGGCTACAAATTGTTACCATGCACTGTGAGTGTTTACAGTAATCCCTGTATTAAAACAAACTCAGCCTTTCCTGATGATTTTATATCTTCTTACTGACTCACTTGCCTGTGTTTATTTAAACTCCTGTTGAGGGGTTTTTTTGGTAATATTCAACACTTTAGAAACATTTAAAGAAACCAAAAAAACCCAACTATCTGCAGATCTCAGATACTTTTGAAATGTTTTGCCTTCATTTTTATGGGCGCCACATGGCTCAAATCTCCCTTTTGAATTTTCTCTGCGTGAAACAGAAATGGTTTAAAATTCTCTGGTTTTACTGTCTATTGCTAAAAGTGATGTCTTAGAAGGATTCCTAGAAAGCACAAGGCTCCTCATCCTGCTCCAGGATCCTTGCAGCACCAAAGTTCCTTGGAGGGAGCAGAATCCACTCCCACGAGTGCCCCCAAACATTCCCTCTGCAAAACAACTCCAAAAAAAATCCCATTAATTGTGGCAGGAACAAAAGCACAGGGAAAAAGAGCAAAAATCAATGTTTGCTAAATGAAAACAAAAATCTAAATTAGGGGGAAATATATTTCCTTTATGACTCCTAAAAGACAGGGAGGAAGGGAAACGGAATTGGCAAATTACAAAATATAAATAAAGTTACAAGCATTGTTCTTTAAAAGGAAACTTAAATTATTGCATGGTTAAATTGGAACAGCTCTGGGGACTCTTCCACGGTCTCCTTCTCTTTAGGCTCCCAAAGTATCTCTGGGGGTGGCTGGATATAATGGTGTCCTCTAAAATGTAATAAACTCTGTGAGTGATGAACAACTGGGGAGGTGCAGAACCCACCGGGATTCAAATTTAATCCAATGATTTGGAATTCAGCATCTGAGAACTACTCAGAGCTCACAGGTTATTTTTTCCATGCTGGAGAAAAGCAGGCAGGATCTAGACATAGGAAGTGATGTAAAGCGTGCCTAAACAAAAGCCTTGGTGAAAAATTTATATGTTTAGGATAATAATGCTGATTATTTGAAAAGGAAGAGGAGTCCTGGAATATACTTATATTTTTTTAATTGTCTGAATGTTCTGGATCAGGTGAAATGATTTCACTAACCTGGGATCCAAGCACCCACCCACAAATCAACAAATTTCCTGGGAAATGGAAAAATTGAGGCTTTGGGAAATAACTCTGCAGCTCTGTGATGCTGCAGGGACCACCCCAAAACCCCTGGAATCACCTCCCACGTCACCTCCTGCATATCCAAAGGGGAATTCCGGGTTGTGCCTGGTCCCTCCCATCAAAAGAACTGGCATTTGCCAGGAAAACTGAAGGAATGCAGCACTTTGGGATGAACAAGTGGCACAAAGATGCCCCTAAGATCTGCATCCAGCTGTGGGAGCCCCTCCCTGTCACACACACAACTCTGGGGCTGTGCAGGTAAAAGAAATCAGAGTTCCTGGGAGTTTTGAGGCTGTGTGATGGAGAAACAGGGAAAAGCAGGGTTGTCTCACCCTTAATTCAGCATTAAACAGGCCCTGAGCTGCTCTGGAATCTCATTGTTACTTTATAGAGCCCAGTGCCCTCAGCTCCAACTGTGTTCCGAGGGCTGCAGGGCCAGGGTTTGGGAGCAGATAGCCCAAAGCTGGGTGTGAGGGGTGGAAGCGACAAGTGGAAAGCATTCAGTCCTGGGTTGCAATGTGAGATACATTCTGTCACCACCTCCACAAGCTGTTAAAGCAGGTGGGGCACTGGTTGTTGTCTCCTGGTGACTCACCCCTGATAACTCCCTCCGGGGGTTCTCTCTGTTAATGGGCCGTCAAGGACCCACCCCATGACTCATGGAATTACCTCACTGGAATTACCTCACTGGAATTACCTCACTGGAATTCCATCATCCCATTGTGAGATGCTCCGCCCGGGGGGGAGGAGCCAAGCATTCCCACCTGGATATAACCTGGGGCTTGGAACAGCACAAGCAGCTCTGCCTGCTGGATTCCCAGAGGACAAGAGGACTTCTCCCTGGTTGGTCTGATGGGAGCAATTCCAGGCAGCACTGCCAGGGCTGGACACCCATCCTCACTGGGAGCCAATATTTGGGTGCAGCAGGAGAGCAGAGCAGTGTTTTTCTGTTTCCCCAATGTTTCTCCACTGGACCTTCAGATGAAGACCAGTCCCTTCTGCAGGATCAGTGCTGCGAGAGAATCACTTCATCTGGATGGCTACCACCACCCTAAACAACAGGGTGCAGGTTGTATCCTGACTCTGTCAGTGGTTACCATTGTTGTTGTTTATTTTAGTAATGAACTGTTATTCTTTTTCTCATATCACTGCCTAAAAGCCACTTAATTTCAAAATTATACTATTTCAGAGGGAAGGGGGGTTACATTTCCTATTCCAAGAGAGGCTTCTGCCTTCCTTAGCAGACACCTGTCTTCTTCAAACCAAGGCACATTCCCACATTTCCATGGGGCGTGCAGGGTGCTCTGGAGCAGGGCCAGTGGCTCAGGTCACAGCCCAGTCTCACGAGCTGCTCCAGAACATCCCTCAAACCCCGCTAAGCAAACAGCCCCCAGCGCCAAGAGCTCCAGCTCCAGCTGCCATCCCGGGGCTCTTTCCCCTGCAGTTGTGGCACTTCTGGGAGGTTATGAAAAGTTTACTAATGAGAAACATCTCAGGGCACGGTGCCAACAGGCTTGGCCGGGAAGAAGAGCTGTAAATGACACGAGAATGTAAAACCATGGTGGAAAGTGCCTGGTTCTGTCACCTTCTGCCACTCCACGCCCTGAGAAGTGCTGGCTGTTTGTGCATCCCAACAATTCTGGGCACCAGGGGAGTTGTCTGCCTGCTCTGAAGGTGCTTACACTGCACTTTCTAAATATTTAAAGCCCTTGATGACATTAAAGACAACTTGTGCTCCTCAGTTATTTGGTTCACTTTGATTTGCAGGACCTGCTCTTCTTTTGTAAATTGGAATTTGATCCAGAAAAGAGCCCTGAGCAGCCAGAGACCCTCAGCAAACAATTTTGGTGACTCTCTTCAACTCATCTTAGCAAATTTCTCTTGGGAAATAATACCTTGTTTTGATTTCTGTGTAAGAAGCACTTGCAAAGAACATTTTTTTTCCCCCAGCACAGGCTTCCCAGTGATCAGTTCCATTCCAAACAGCCACTCTGAGACAGAAATCAGCACCAAAATTGAACTGACAGATGAGAAAGCAGCAAATCCCAAGAGAAGCCTCCTCCCTGGTTGGTCTGCTGGGAGCAATTCCAGGCAGCACTGCCAGGGCTGGACACCCATCCTCACT
Source organism: Orthonyx spaldingii (assembly GCA_013397795.1). Taxonomy (NCBI): domain Eukaryota; kingdom Metazoa; phylum Chordata; class Aves; order Passeriformes; family Orthonychidae; genus Orthonyx; species Orthonyx spaldingii. The sequence continues at coordinate 1,020,628 of VZTJ01001127.1, read as the reverse complement.
GGGAGCCAATATTTGGGTGCAGCAGGAGAGCAGGGCAGTGTTTGTCTGTCTCCCAGTGCTATCCATCACTGTGTTTACCATATTTTCCTTTTCTTTCCATAACTCCTGGCTTCACTCATGTCTGGGTGTTTTCTAACCAGCCTTGAGGTAATAAATCAAAGCTGTCAGCGTTGGAAGAAAATTAATGTGAGAAGTTGTTCCAAAGGCCACCAGCCTTTCCCCTACTCCGTGTGTGCTGTGTTAATCCAGGATTCCTCAACAGCTTTCAAAGTTCTCCTATTTTCACAAAGTTTTGAGCCTCCAGATGCTTTTTTTTTTTTTTCTTTGAAGGGTGGCTTTGTAGCTTGCAAGAGCCCAGATTCCTGGAGTTTGTTCAGGTTTCAGAGAGAAATGAGGGTGCTCAGCACAGGCCCAGAGCTGACACTGGGCTCTCTCCAGCCAAGCCACAAGCAAAACCCAGACCCTGAGCTGGAACACGTCAGGGGCTGAATCTGGGTTGAACTTTTACAGAGGAAAAGGCCAAATAATTAGAAACCAATCCTGCTCCTGTGCCCTGTAGTGATGACGCCGGTTGAATTATTCATCGGGAGTTATTTATCCCAGGAATGTGGCTGGCATTTCTGCTGAATACATTACTTGCAAGTTTTGATTTCTCGTTTCATTACTCACCCTGCTCTGCACCGCTCCAGCCCCAACCTCCTCATTGCTGAAAGTCTCTTTTCCAAGGCTGGGAAAAGGAACACTTGGGACACAACCTTCAGCTGATGCGATCCAGCAAACGCCTCCCTGGGAACGGGCAGCCTGGCAGCTCCAGCATTTCCCTGGAACTCTGGAAAAAGCAATGTTCTTACCCCATTCAGCTGCAGATGAACTCTGTAACCCCGGGCAAATCACTCTGTTCGCCCTCACCTCTGGCTTCACATTTATAAAATGGACAGAGTATTGCACTGGAAGATACTGTAAGGCCAGATATGTTAAATTGCCCAGTTACTATGGAAACTGGGAAAGCTCCTAATGCAGATGGATGAGTGCAGGAGCGGATGCACCTGACTGAAAAATCATGAGCAGTTGGGAACTTCATTAGGTGAAATCATGGTGTAATCAGAGGGATTGTGGGAGCCACCAAAAATTCCTTTCATAGAAAATACCTGCTTATTAAAGGTTTTCCCTTGAGCATTTTCAAACTCTCGCATTGAATTGTTCTGTTTAAATTTCTTCGGAGATGTTTAGGTAGCGACTAAAATTCTGTCCTCCCAAACAAAGATCATTAAAACCAGAAGAGCAATTGCAAAATCAGCCCAGAAACCTGAAGATTGAGACATATTGAGAAAGAAGCTTCATTCCAAAACTCAAAACCTTATGAGCCACTTAAAGAGAAAGTACCAAGCAACTGCTGAAGGCAACTGTGGCAGTTTTCCCTCCACTGAGAGACTACTGTTTTAATTAAATATCCCCAAAACATTGCTGCTCCCTGCTTTTGGATCAGAATTCAGCTGTCAGCTGCCCAGCTGGACATCTAAAGGTAGCTCAGAGCTTTTTCCAAGCACAAATGGAGCAGGAACTTCAACACCAAGGCCAGTGTGTGCCTGTTAATCCCTGCTGCAGAACCAGCAGAGAGAACCCACTTCTTTTCTTTAAAGTCCTAAATAAACACAGGATTTGCTTTCTTAGCCCTCAAAATCTGAGTGGTGGATTAGGTTTTCAAAAAAGCGTTTCAAATATGGAAGTTCCCCCCCTCCTTCAAAGCATCCAATTATAACAATTTAGAGGCATCTCAAACTTCAGACCTTGAGCTGCTCCTTGTTGTCCTATCAAATTATGGTGGTTTTTGGCATGAGAAATCACGAGAAATCCTGGAAGCAGCACTTTCAAAATGGGTTTGCCACTGCCAGTGTTTCTTGGAGTCACAGCCGGGTCTGCTGGGGCAAAGCACTCAAGGCTTTCAATTTCTTCAGGGAATGAAAGCCATGGAGCTGCTGCCAAGGGAAATGCTCATGATGAAAGCAGTGATCATGGCTCTGGGGCAAGGAATAAATGCCTAAAGAGTGAGGAGAGATTGGGTAAACAAAGCAAATCAGAGCCTCACTCTGTAGGATGCCATGGGGTGGGGATTCCAGCTGGCAGCATCACCCCTGGACTGCTCGGAGAGCACTCAGGAGGTACCCAGAGCCACAGGTACCCCTCAGCAAGGCCCCCCTAAAGCCGGGGCTCACCAGAGCTCTGCTCCACACACATCACAGAGTGAAAGTCCTCACCCAAACCCTGGCAAACCAAGAATTTGCTACTGGGCCTCCCAAAGAGTGGAGGTCGCCCCAGAAGGAAAAGCCCTCCCATGCTCAGCACAGGAGGAGGGTGCTTCCCTTGGGCATGGCAGGGCCCTGCTGATGTTCAAACCAAGGCCCCCAACAACAGGTGCAGCTTTTTGGCCAGAGATTTGTGCCATAAATTGTTTTGAAGGTGTTGTTACTGCAATGGAAATGTTGTGGAATGCTGGTGGCAGCAGGGCAGCGATGGTAACTCTGACCTGGCACCGCACGGTGCAAGCAAGATCCTCGATATGATTCCCAAATTACCTCCTCCTCTCTGCCACGAGAGGTTTGTCAGCTGCTTAATTATGGTGAAGAGCAATTAATAATGCAAATACTTCACTGCACAGGTCACTGGTGTCCCCCTGGCTCTAACACACTTCAATAGGACACTGTGTGCGACGGTGGGAGCATCCAGCCACATCCAGTTTGGAACTCAGAACTGTTCCATGCTTAATTTCAGGCTACTTGAAAACCTCAGATATCTGTGGAAAGCATTCTGTGATTCCATGGATCCGTTCCCGGCGAGGAACCCAGGGCAGGTGAAGCTCCAAGTGTCGCTGTTGAGCGGATGTCGAAACAAGGGGAGGTGAGATCAAGTGGTAAAAGAGGTTTCTGTGCTGTCACATCCAAGTGCCTCCAAGGAAGCAGAAAACTCCGAGGATGACGGGAAAAACTGCCGAACTCCCAAACTCCAGCCGTGTGTCCCCTGCCCCTCCGGCAGTCAGGGAAGGCACTCTCTGTCATTCAGGTGTTGGGTTCCAGCTCGCTGTTTACCCAGGGAAAGGCGATCCCGCCGAGTCCGTCCTGCGCAGGGCAGTGAGTGCAGTAATTTGACAGCGAAAACAAACAAATGAAAGGAGGCTTTGGAGACATCCAAGGGCAAAGCGTGGCACTGTCGGCAGCACCGCCACCGGGGGCTGCCCAGGGCACGGCTGGCACTGCCCCAGGGCCACGGGTCAAGCAGCACTCTGCTCCTGCTTGTCATCCTCGCTGCTTATTCGTCTACATTTGTAAGGCTTAAAATTCGTGAGCTGGATCTCTCCAAGCTGGAGATTGTCCTTCCTAAGGAGTGGGTTTTACCCCTTACCCTAAGGAGGTTAATAAATGGGAAATCCTTGGTGGGAAGATATTTTATTTCAGGAGTACGGACAACCGGGGAGGAAATTTGGGCTGGGATTTTAGGAGCGGGAAGTAAAATCTGGTGTTAAACCTTGACAGAGCAGCAAAGACCGAAAGGACTGGGAGCTCTTAATTCAATGCACATTCAAACCTCACTTTACAACAGTAGTAATAATAATAATAATAGTAATAATAATAGTAATAATAATAACAATAAAATGATAAATTATATATATTATATACATTATATAATATATTTATTATCATTGTATTATTATTATTATTATCATTATCATTATTATTACTAATTTTTCTCTCTAACAAACCAGCCTAATGATGGGAGTTAATCCCCTTGTAATGCCCACGCTGCGGTGTGAGCAAGGCAAACCCATCCACGTCCCACTGGCAGCAGCAGCCAGGGAGCAGCCGCAGCGATGGGAAGGATTTTCCAGCTCAGTGTGTGGTTTGATCTCTGTAAACCTCCCATAACACCGACTCTAAATCCTTCCCAACATTATTATCCGCCCGTCTGGGAGCAGAGGGCAACCACTGAGGCAGCCCAGGGAACCCAGGCTCCTTGCAGCACCCGGGGAAGGAGCCTCACTGGTGGGATTTGATGAATTCAGGAATTCCACGGCTCCACCCCGCTCCTGCAGCAGGGACAGCGCTTCCCACCAGCTGCCTCCTGCACCCTTCCCACGGACCAAGGGCTTTTATTTTCTTTATTTTCACTTCTATCCCAAAATGGTGATGGCTGGAGTGTGGCTGGGTGGTGGAAGTCCAGTTCCCAGTGGAACAGGGAAGTGGTTTCAGAGGAAAATCCCATTTTTTCCAAGACTTGGTTCTCAGCTTGGCTTTGGTGAAAAGCCTTCTGCACCCTCCTCCTGTAAAAGTCCTTCTGGAGCAGGAAAATATTGGGATAATGGTTTTGAGCTAAGAGAGAGCAGATTTAAATTAAATATTGGGATGACATCCTGGCACAGGGTGCCCAGAGAAGCTGTGGCTGCCCCTGGATCCTTGGAACTGTCCAAGGCCAGGTTGGATGGAGCTCAAGTCACTGGCCATGGTATGAGGAGCTCATGAATGTGGTAAATCAAAATTTTCTGTGTTTTTCAGCATAAAAATCAGTAAAATGAAAGCTCAGGCAGTGACAGTGAACCATCAGTGACCACCTTATAATCAGGGATTTTTTTGCCTTTTTTACACACAGCTACAACAGTCTTAGAGTTAAATAAAAATAACAAAGCTCACCAAGTCTATTCAAACATCATTTATTTTAGAGCCTCTGAATAATTTTCTGTAGGCTTCATCAATTCATAAAGTCACACATTAATTATCCAAACTGGTTGCCTAAATCCCAGCCAGTTCTTTGGCTCCAAGCCCGTAGTTTTTCACATGTTCTTCATGTGAAAAGGAAGAAATGTATAAAAGAGAAATTAACTACTTTTGTACTGCTTTTAATCCAAAAATGTATCAAAAAAAAAAGCCTGACTTTCAAACCCCTACCCACTGCCCCTTAATTATTTGCTGCAATAAATTTTGTTGGAGCAGCCTTTTGAGAGAAGAACGTTTTTTGATACAAAACCAGAACTTTCTTGGTGTAAACATTCACAATTCTTTCAATTTCTTTCCAAAGCCTGGGGATGACTGACAAGTCCTTTTCCCAAGGAGGCCAAATTCAGTCCAAGTCCCTTTTGGGATGCCCTTCCTGGCGCCCATCCCAGTGCCCCCTGCCCAGCCCTGCTGCGGTAGGTAACGAGCGAGGCCTTCTGTCCATCATCACCTCCATCCCCAGCCCTCCTCAGATGTCACAGCTTTTCAACACCCCCCAGGGGACAGAGCCCTCGCTGTGCCCAGGCTGGGAGGCTCTGCTGGGAGCTGTGGATTTGTTCTGTTTGGGAGCTCTCCGGACACACCTGAGCGGGGAGGGGGTTCCCTCTACGTGGGGCTCGCCATAACCTGGAGAAATCATCACTGGGATTGTGTGGGATGAATGGAGCAGCTCAGGAGCGTGGCCTGGCTCCCACTGCCTGAAATCTGAGTGCTCCAACCCCCCCAGCTCCCAGCGCTGTATCCCAAATAAGCTGTGGGTGTGGAGATCCCAAACAAGCTGTGGGTGTGGAGATCCCAACCCCTCCTTCCCACTCACCCTGTGCCATCCCCACATCCTCGGCTGTGCCTCCCCCAGGCACCTCAGGAAACACCCCCGTGCCTAAAAAAACCTCTTAATTCTCCTGCAAAGCCTCCATGAGAGCAAATTCTCCAAATAAAGGCCAGCACGAAGCCACAGATTTGAAAACACACCCAGAGCCATCTCCTGTTCTTTTCCTGCAATGCCTCTTGATTTTGGCTGAAACAGCATCTCATCCCTGCAGTCAGTTTTGATATCTGTGCCTATACACATGAATACAAACATATAAATATTTTCCAATTCCAAGTAGCAGCTACTGAGGGAATATTTGCCTACACAGACCAATAAACTAATCCTGAGTGCCAGGTGTGCCATAATAAATTTCTCCCTGCTCTGAGTGGTTTTGATATTCTTGCTGCTATCAAATAGCTCACACATCCTTAAAACAAAACCGATTTGTTCCAGAAAAATCACAGAACAGTTTTATTCTTAGCATAAAAAGCATTGTATTCTTTATATCTCAGACTTCCCCAGGCCAAGTACTGCCACAAAGAAAAAAATAAATAAAAAGCAGTTCATGGCTGGGAATGGCTGAGTTCTGCTACAGCAGGTTCCAAAAGCAAGAAAATCCCCATCTCACACACACATACTTACCAGGATTGGGGATTTGTCTGTCCTAATCTAACCTGAATGCCTGTTTGCAATGTAAGTTGAATATCTAAACAGATTATTGCATGTAACAGCAACAACCTTCTCCAAAAATCACCGGGATTATTCAAAGCCTGGAAGGGAAGAAAGCAGAGAGGAGCGTTTGAGTAACGTGATCTGCCAAAACAGGACGGAAACTCTTTAACAGCACCTTGCCAGAAACAATGCAGGGCCGAGTCTGCTTTAAACAAGATGATTTTTCAGAATATTGTTACTGACTTTTTGTATAGTGTTAGTGAGGTTTGTGTACACTAATAAAAAATGAAAGCTGCTATTAAAAACAAATCAATGGGCTGGGCCTGGTTTTGATCACACCAGAGCTGGCCATTTGCATTGGTATTTGCAGCATCTGTTCCAATTAGGACTTGTTTTCTAGTTTAAAGATATTAGTGCAATCACTAGAGTTCTGTTGAGAACATGAATAGAGCATTGTTCTGGCAGAATGCAGTTAAACAGACTCCACAGACTCTATTAAACAGCTTTGCTGCCCAATTAGAATGGGAAGGAGTCAGGCAGACAGGGCTGCACTGGGCACCCTCTGTTCCACATGGGTTTTTATGGATTCATAGTCAATGAAAAGGGCTAACGTGGAACATGTGTGGGGAGAGCTGCAGGCTGGCTTGGGGCAAGGCACAGGGAGCATCCAGCCCTTTATCGGGATTTTATGGACACCAAATTTAAAGATTGGAGGCACTGGGTGTCAAACCATGCCCAGGGATGGCATTGTCTGCAGGGAGGTAAAATGGGTTCACGTGGGAATGATGCACCAGGGGCAGAAATCCCAACACAGGCTGGGCACAGAGGAGCCTCAATCCCAAGAAACGAATCCATCACCCCTCCAAACCACACCGTGCTCCTGTGGCACTCCTCATTAGCAGCAATTAAGAAGTCAGGGCTGTGGTCAGAGCCAGTGAGGGTGATGGGCACTGCCCACAACGTTTTGGGGTCACCCTCCAATCCCACAGCTGCTTTTCCATCCACAGGAGTTCTCATCCACCCCGGACTCTGCCTGGTGTTCCAGCAGGGATTCCCTCAAGGATCCCATCCCTGGGAGTCAGGACTGTCAAAGCCAGCAGGTTGTGGATGCCTGAGCCCCCTGAGCAGCTTTTAAGGGAAATGTTCCCTCAATCCCTGCTGCAGCTTCCTGAAGTATTCCATACCCCAGCGTGCATCGGAGCCCGGCTGCCCTGACTCCAGCTAATTAGCTCTTGGAGCTTTGATGGATGGATTGATTCCGCAGTTAAACAGAGATAAATTAACTGTCTGTCCAAACAGAGTTTGAGGGAGGAGGGAATTCTGATTAGAAAGTTATTTCATGCAGTGCTGCTCTTCCTTCTCAGCCAGTGCTGAAAACCTCTCACTTCGCTTGCGGAGGAAGCTCACGGAACCAGCCCAGACCTGCAGAGCTCCCTGGGAATTCAGCAAAATCAGACCTGCAGAGCTTCCCTGAAATGCAGCACACTCAGACCTGCAGAGCTCCCCAGAATTCAGCAAAATCAGACCTGCAGAGACCCTAAAATTCAACACTCAGACCTGCAGAGCTTCCCTGAAATGCAGCAAAATCAGACCTGCAGAAATCCCCCAAAATTCAGCACACTCAGACCTGCAGAGCTCCCCAGGAATTCAGAATTTGCTCATCAAACCCACAGGGGACACCCTTGGCTTGGGCTGTGCATTGGTAAAACCACTGACACTGCACTGATCTCTGCAGGTTGAAGAATTCACCTCTGGAATTTAATTTCCCCACACTTTCAGGAGCATCTGAAATGTGTTTGATACTGAAACCCTCAGAACATCCAAAAATCAGCAAAAAATCTTGATTTTCTCCTCACTCTAAAGGACTTTTATGTTAAAATGCTGCTTTTTTGTCCTGAAATGAGAAACACCCAAACATGTTTTTTAAAGTTACAATTATAGAACTAATGAAAAAAATCTTTAACAACTGTGATAAGGGCTCGGAGAAAGATGGGGTTTGTTAGAATTTAAGTACCTTAACATGCAAATAGTTTAAAAAAAACAAATGCAGCCATCACCTAAATATGTTAAACAAACAGGCATCGAGCAAGATGAATTGGAGATCATTTCATGTAAATATTAACTTTTAAAGCTTTCCAACTGACACGATTTAGGCAACAGAGAATGTCCCTTTACTCGCATCCTCGTACACTCAGCGCTCCTGGAAGGGAACCAGGAGGGCAAAAGAAACAAAAACAAGCAAATGCAAGGTGAAAAATAGCACTCAGGGTTTCTGCAGACGTGGCCAAGGAAAGCTGGCACAGGGTTGGACTTCTCTGGGTTCTTCACCTCCTCAGAAAGGCACTGGGAATGTTGGCCAAGGCCTAAACTCCCCCTCAGCCAACCCCGTTGTCTCCTCTCCCGAGTGTTAGAGCACACAGGCCCAGCAAGCAGAGAAAAGTGCCTTGTTTTACACGAAAAAAACCATTAAAAAGACTGATGAAGAAATAATCAGTCTCTAGGCAGGACAAAATAAAGGGTTTTCTGGTCTTTTCTTAAAATATTCCGACTTTTTTTAGCCACTCCATCTGAAAAGTCTTGAAGACGTCAGTAAGGTCTGAAGAATCAAATCTTTTCTTGGTAAAAACAGGAGTCAGACCCCATTGCCCAGGTCCAGACCTCTCACAGATGATGTTGAGTTCCCTCTTTCTGGCCACCCACCTGCAATCCAGCACAAAATTCACTTTTCCCAAGGGCCAGGCCTCACCAGCCTGTCTGGTTCAGGCACCAGGAGCTGAGGCTTCGTTCCACCGAGTGCTAAAGGCACTTTCTCCCAAATCCACAGCCTTTTTTCCATCTCTTTCCCTCCAATTCCACAAATTTTTTTCCTATCTCTTTCCCTCCAGCTCTACAAGACTTTTTTCCCCTCATATTTCCCCCTCCCAGCCCCACAAGCCTCTTTTTCCATCTTTCCCCCAGCTCCACAAGCCTTTTTTCCATCTCTTCCCTCCCAGCTCCACAAAGCCTTTTTCCCATCTCTTTCCCCAGATCCACAGCCACTTTTCAATCTCTTCCCCCAACTCCACAAGCCTTTTCCCATCTCTTGCCCCCAACTCCAAAAGCCTTTTTTCCATGTCTTTCCCCCCAGCTCCACAAAACTTTTTTCCCTCTCTTCCCCCCAACTCCATAATACTTTTTCTCCAACTCTTCCTTCCAACTTCACAAGCCTTTTCTCCCCAGCCCCACAAGCCTCTTTTTCCATCTCTTTCTCCCCAACTCCAAAAGCATTTTTTCCCATTTCTTTCCCTCCAACACCACAAACCTTTTCCCACCTCTTCCCCCAAATCCACAACCCTCTTTCCCATCTCTTTTCCCAGCTCCACAAACCCTTTTTCCCCCTCTCTTTCTCCAGATTCAAAGGCTCTTTCCCATCTCTTTCCCCCAATTCCACAAGTCTTTTTTCCATCTCTTTCCCCCCAGCTTCACAAACTCTTTTTTCATCCTTCCCTCCACCTCCACAAGCTTTTATTCCCATCTTTTCCCCCCCAGCTCCAGAAACCCTTTCCCCCATCTCTTTCCCCACATCCACAGCCTTTTTTTTTTCATCTCTCTCCCCCTAACTCCACAACTCTTTTACCCTTCTTTCCCTCAATTCCACAATCCTTTTTTTCCATCTCTTTCCTCCACTTTCACAAACCTTTCCTCTCCACCTCCCAGAACAAACCCCTGACTCTTGGTCACTGCTGTGATGCCTCTGCTCTGCAAATCACCCCCAGCTTTGCTCTGCACCGTTGGTGTTCTGAAGGCAGGGCGCTCAGAGGAACAAAAATGCCCCCCAAAAAAACAAAAACCAGGTAAAAGTGAAGCAGAAAGGGAATTTTCTCTCTCATACAGAACACATTTCTTTTTCTCTGCTTTTTGGTTTTTTTTCCAACTTCAAGGACCTTAATGAGGCTTAGTCCCATCAAGGAGAACCAAGGGTATGAGATTTTTCTTCTCTGTTGAAGAGGCTTTAGGTACATTAAAACCAATTACTCCTTGTTTTATGCTCCAGTAGGATGAGAAATTCCCTTGAAGCTGGGAATGCCAGTGGGCAAATTTTCACTATGTGAGAAAGAAGGAGCAGGCAGCCTCCAGTGGAGAGACATTTTCTGAACAATCCCAGGGGTGGTGCTCCACCACCTCCCTGGGGAGGCTGTTCCAGTGTTCAACCACTCTTAAAGTGAAGAATTTTTTCCTAAAATCCAACCTGAACCTCCCCCAGGCCAAATCAAGGCTCTTTCCTTGTCATATCAGTACCTTGGGGTGCATCAGCACCAGCGCTGCCAGAGGGAATCACTTTCATTCCTAGGGAGCCTTGAAAGGGAGATTTTGGCTTTGCCAAGTGTTGCCAAGGTCTGAATGCAAATTATTATTATTAATAGGATATTTTAGCCTGTCTGGGTAAACTGTGCAAACAGCAGCAACATTACCCAGGGCTTCTCGTGTTTGTGCACTTCAAGCAGATCACCTTTCTCTCTGCAGGCAAGGAACTCTGCCTTTATATCACATTTGGCCTTTTTTTTTGGTCTTTCCAAAGCTGTTTAGCCTTTTGTTATTATTTTAACTGTTTATTTCTTTAACAGCTCATTATTTTCAGTGGGCTCCTGCGTCTCATTACACACAGTTCAGCTTTAAGGGGAAATGTGTCCTTTATACAGCTTTATTCTGCCTAAAAACATAATCAGAAGTGTTTCCTCCTCTGACAGTCGTCTCTGTAAGGACTATTCTGTGCTTTATGTTGGATTCCTTTTGTAGCAAGTGTTTTACTTGCTTGAAGAGAACCACAGAAAGTCACAAAAACCTCCAGAAGACATCCTTGATCTGTTCTGGTTGAACCTATGGGCAGAGATTTCCATTCAAGGCTGGTTTTGGGGGGGAAAAAAATAATTCTTTCCTTGCTTATATTGCCGCTGTTATTTCTCCAGGATGGAAGAACCCAGATGAAAGGATGTGGTTCCACCAATGATGCAGGAGATGGGGCACCCAGGGAGTCTGGGCTGGCATGGAACACCTTGAACACTTCAAAAAACCAGGGAAAAAGAGAAAGGATGCAAACAAAGCTGGGAGAGGGGATCCTGGCTTCTCCCTGACACTCTGCTTTCTTCCAGGTGCCCAAAGGTGGGTGTCCCACCTGCACAGCCACAGCAGAGCCCCTCCAGTGTGTCACCCCCAGAGCTCAGCTCCCAGCACAAGAACACAGCCCTGAGGCAGAATTTAAATAACATTCTGCCCCAAAGCTGCCAGCAGAGCCCAGGGAATGAGGCATCAAACCTCAGATTCCTTCATAAATCCCAGTGAGGAGCAGCCCTGGGGTGAGGCCAGCACTGACCTGCACAGGGATGGGAGGGAGGATCCATTCCTGGGGAGGTTCAACCTTCACCCCCATCCTCTGCAGCCTGGTGACCTCACAGAAGTGTCCAGAACTCTGTCACCTCCTCTGCTCTGGGTTAGGGAGACCCCTAAAGACCCCCACTAAGCCAAAGCAGAAGCATCTGACAAATTTCTGTGGTGCATGGCGGGTGTTTCTTCTCAGAGCAAGATCCTAAACTCAAATTCAGAGGCTGTTTCTCCTTTGGCTCACTGGGACAAGCCCCGAGGCCTCAAGGTTTAGTTTGCTACTGGAGACACTCAGATCAGGGTTTTGTTGGGATAGGGCCTCACATTTGGGGTCTCTGAGCCAGATGTGCTCCAAAGAATCAATGAACTCCTGTGAAGCTGAGGGTTTGAGGGCTTCAGAGGAGGACTCTGTGCAGTGCTCTCACCTGCAGAAATCACATTTAGTGAGAATTTAGGCTCTGTTTATCAAGGCCTTTTAAACCAGTGAAAGCCTGGGGGACAATTCCAATTTTAGGGTATTTCCAAGTTTAACAGCCCCTTATATCCAGTGAGTTTTGGAGGGGAGAGTGGAATTTGCTTGACAAAATAACAGCTTTTATTATTTAATAGGTGACAGCAACACTCAGACACTCTCAGAGGACACAGGACTTTCACTGCTCGTGTCTGTGCCCCAGCAGGGTCAGCGGTGTCTCTGAACATCCCCAGCAAGCAGAGGTGACCCCAAAGTCCCAGCCAGTGTCACACAGCATCACCAGTGACGAGTTCTCTGCCCTTACCCACGCCTCCTCCTTCCCAAACTGCTCCCACAGGTGTGGGGTGCTTGGCACAGGCCCCGAGCGAAACCCCAGCTCAGCCAAGACACTCCAGCAAAAGCAAACTGGTTAAAAAAGAAAAACAGCCCTGAAAGAATTCGGGAAGCTGATTTTCAACCCAAACAAATTACAGGGAGAAAGAGGGGCTGGGGAGGGCACGAAGGAGAGAAAGAAGCCAAGCTCTGGAACCACTGAATTACCCTCAGTCCTCGGAGCCCGGCCAACGCAGCATACGAATGGTTGCCTAGACAGTTCCAAAAATGACACATCACCCTCTCCCTGCCTCACTCGTGGCAAACCCACAGCAACGAGCTCTTTTTTTTTTTTTTCTCCTTGTCATGCCCCAGAATTGCCATGAAAGCAGCGAAAGGAGCCGAAGCAAGAGGAGCTGAGGTGCTCAAACATCGCAGCAGCAGCAGCAGCGCCCCGTATTTAAACACCTCTCCCAGCCCCGCCGTCCCCAAACGTGATCCCAGCCACAGGCAGCCCTCTGCCCAATGCCTTCTTTCAAAATAGAAGCCCAGCAAAGGCTCTGACCTGTCAGCCCCACTAATCATTACTTTATTTATTTTTTTTTTTAAACCTCACCAAGCTCTCTGATGCTCAGCCCCTCACAAAGGGGGTAAGTCTCTGCCTGGCGTTTTTTTGGAAGGAAAATGTGGCATGCACCTATTTTGTTTCATTCTGTGCCAGGACCTATAAAGTTACTGTGGGCTGCAGCTCCTGCCAAGTTCTAAAGGTGACAGGGCAATGGGCACCCAAAGGACGCTTCTATCAATGCCCTTTTATTTCCCTCTCTTTCCCCTTCCACCGAGCCTTTTTTTTCTAATAGAATTACTCTTATCTGCAAGTGATTTAAACTCTAAGGTTTACAGAAGATTTAAAGAGTGCGAACACAGTTGGAATGTTTTAAACTAACAGTACAAGTTGCATTTTAAGAAAATAATTAACTCCCAGGGGAGGTGTGGTTCTTGGAGTAATGACAGATTCAAGGCTGGCTTTCCCTATATGGAGTTTCCAAATAATAAAATATCTTCGGTTCCCTACTGGTGTCAGATGAGAACCTGTTAGTGTGCTAGTTGCTGGTGGACTGTCATGGGTTTGGGGGGGTTTTTTTGGTGTTTTTTTCTTTTTTTCCAGTGGGCCCATTAGTGTTTTAAAGACACAGTGCACAGTAGGTAACCTCCCATGCAAAGGTGCAGCACAAAGCGTTGTAAACGCAGAGTTTGTGTGTTTACAGCCTTTCTCCATCCCTTCTTCTAGCTAAAAATATTTAAATTTGCAATATTTTCCTCTCATTTTGCAGCCTTAATGTCTCTGTTCTCGCTGGGGACTTCTCACAGTCACAGGCAAGAACCAGCCCAGTGTAACTCCCAGTCTCCCTCCTGCCCACTGGGAGGGGTGACAGGGCACAGCCACCTGCCAGGGCACAAGAACAGATGCAAATCCAATTTTTTTTAAGAGGTGAGTGCTCATTGTTGCAGGAAAGCCTGCTAAGAAGGTCCAACAATGAGTAACTCCTCCTCAGAGCACCACTCAGATAATTTAGCAGTGCCTCAGCCAGCAAAGATCCCTTGTAGGACTCTGCCAGGAACTGAGATGTTGGGTAGAACTTAAAGCTGATTTTTGTTCATCTGTGACATCTTCTTTTGAACTGTGGCCGCAACAATTGAAGGGAAATGCTGTGGCCTGGCAGGTTCCTGAAGGATGGCACAGAAGCTCAGATGGAGGGGAGAATAATTTCACAAAAAGCAGAATGGTTGGAAGATAACAAGAAGATTCGCTCTGACTTGTGCACCAATCCCAAAACAATGCACATATTGTAAAGCCACATTTTAGGAGAGCACACACATGGTCCATGCCTTCTCTTTGTAAAATGTGAGTAATTTAATGGCTAATTTACATATGAGATTCCCAACCTGACATTTAAACCTGAAAATGAAATCATTTTCTCTGATGTTGCACCTCATCTCGTGTGTGCTCATGCCATTTATTTTACCCAAAGAAAAAAAAAACCCAGAGTGTTCTATTCATAATTTCATAACATTTTGTTGCTAAATTCACAAAACAACCACAGCAGTGTGTGTAACTCATGATGTAGATTAAAAGAGCTCTGGACTGATGAGTATCAGCCTCATCCCTGTTCCTCACAGTTCTCCTGCTCAAGTTTGAGACTCCAGCAACACACAGGCACCAGCCTGTTCTCTGGAACACTCCCAGCCTCTCAGGGACAGCGCTTTCCACAAATTTAATTACTTGCAAAACCTTTGGTCATTAACACCCAACCTAAATTCTATTGCAGGTCACAGGCTATTAAAAAAAATGAAGTGTCCATGCTCCCCAAACAATGATTTGTTTAACTGGAGCTTGGATTAAACCCGAAGCCACAACAGCACAGGAATCCCATTGCCAGTGTTCTCAGCCTGTTCCAATATCTGCTGGAAACCTTAGGAGTGAATTATTTCTTCCTGAGCCTTTCCTTGATGCTCCACAATTCCTTCTCCAAGGCCAGGCTGGGCTTGGAGCAACCTGGGATAGTGGAAGGTGTCCCTGGCCACGGCAGGGGGTGGAACAGATGAGCTTTAAGGCCCCTTCCAACCCAAATCATGCCAGGATTCCATGATTCCACGCTGTTTTCCATCCCTCAGGCCACTGAGTGTCTGTCTGGGTGGATAAATGGGTGAAAAGTTCTGATTCCCAGGAGGAAGCAACGTGAGCCACACGCCCATTGTTAATGACGAGCATCACAGAGCTCAGAGGACACCTCTGCTCCCTGAACATTTATTCACCACCCTGGCACGAGAGTCCCCAGTGCTGGAACAGCTTTAGACACCCAGGACAAACTCCAGGGATGGTGGGAGGTGTTTGGCACCTCGCTTGGGGTGGCAGAGGCTCCATCAGGGACACACAGCCCCACAGCTCCTCACCTTCCTCGCAGAGCCCAGGTCTGGCTCTCCTGGAATGGGGCTGGAGAGTGACACGTAACCAAATCCGAGTGTGTGTACTCACAGGGGCACAGCCCCTGCAGCAGGGATAGTTTATTGCTTTCATAATATTTTCCGGGTTTTGAAACACAAACCACATGTTAAATTTATTTTTTTTCTTTTTTCAAAATTTACACATTGCACTTGCTGGAGAGTTTTCATTCCAGCACCCACAGCTCCAGACCCTTCCCAAAAACGAGGAGAGGGAGGAGAAAGAGACTTCAAAACCTGTTGTCACAGCTCTGGGACAGCCCAAAATCACTGCTCCTCCCCCACCTTGATTTTACAGGGCAATAAAGAGGTAGTTTGGATTATCTTGTCATCAAGGAAATCACTGACATCCAAACAAAGGACAGAAGTTGGACAGCTTGGTGCACATGGAAGGGAAGAGAGTAAAGAGTCAGGAAATGCTCTCAGCCAAGTCCACCTGGGGTGTAAAACCCTTAAAATTCCTTCACAGGAAGGATCCACCACAGATCAGCTTGACCATGGGCAGAACGAGCCCCTCTTAGTGGGAGTAGTTGAGTCAAACCCTAAACTTTTGAATATTGTTCCAGGAAGCAATGGGAAGATTCCCAAATTTTTGGAGCTATCCATTTAAAGATAAATGCAAGAATTTTTCAAAACCAAGCTCTCCTTGGAACGCCTTGGGTCATCCCTTCAGTAAAACTGTGTTTGCTGATGTTGTGGGTGTTGTAAAAACAAAGGAATGATTGGGAATCATGTCCTGGAAATGGAGGCCAATTCCCAATGGGAATTAGACACACAAGTGCTTTGGAGAATCCTGTTGAGTAGCTGCTGCATCATTTAAAATCTACCACTCTCCACTTGAGTCTAAGGGGTGTGGAATGGAGCCCTGGATGGGAGAAGTGAGGGAAAAGTCCCAAAGTATCTCGTGAATACCCACACGAACAGGATCCACGCTTCACAGTCCAAAGGGAAAAAGGTTCCTCACTGTAAAATGGGATGCTCCATGCTGGGCCAGGCTGGGAATGCTCCTGGAACACCCTGTCAGAGTGACCAAGCCCCTCCCTGATACCTCCTTATTGGTGCCAAATAAACCCCTAAAGAATGCCATGTATTCCTTGTAGAAAATGCTGGTATTGGACATGCAAGGATCAATCAAAATATCGGGGAGTTCTGTCTGTTGGGACACATGTTAAAGAGCAGGAGCTCCCTGTCCCCCAGGCAGGCCCAGCCCACACCGTGCTCCGTGTTGCCTTCATTAGGACCCATTTTAATGGGATAAGAGGTTAAAAATACACATAAAAGTCCTCTAAAGGGCCTATATTTGTGTGTCAGGGCCGCTCTAACGTGACACTTTCACAGCCACCTCTCCTCACTCCCATTTCCTTGCAAGACCAAATGTATTTGACATTTTTTACCAACTCCTGCCACGCTGCAGCATCCCCAAACCACTGCGGGTGTTGTCAGAGACACACTTGGACCCTGCGGTGGGAGAAGGCTCCCTGACAGATGAACAGCATCATCTAGGGGCCAGAGATCAGCATTGGGAATCACACACGGCCAGAAAACTCAGGGATCTGCTCCTCAGCAAGCAGGGCACTCATCAGTGAGAGGCCACCGCTTTATTCCTATTTAAAACAACACCCTGTGCAACACCACTAAACCAAAATGCAGCTGAGCTGGTTTGGTGTTACAAATCATCTTTATTTTGGTGGTTTTCCAGCAGACTGAAATCACTCTGGACTGAAAAAAAAAAAAAAAGCAGCCCAGTGCTTTGCCCTCAGAGCCGGAGGGATGCACAACACCTTTTACAGGTTGCAAAATCACAATAACATCACTGAACTTGCTGAAAAAACCTCTGGAGATGTGGCCAGGGTGAGCATAAGACACCCAAATTAGAGTTGGGACGTCCTGTGCCTGCTCAGTCCCTGTGTCACCAACTTTGTCCCTCAAGGTGACACCTAAATCACCAAGCAAGGCCTAGTCTGGGCCTAAAGGCACCCACAGCCATAACTATAACATAAATATAATTTATATAAATATAAATATAAGGCACAGACACTGGAATCAGTACAAAAATTCCCCTCCTGAGGTGAGCAGGGCCCAAGGTGGCTCAGTAAACGAGGCAGAGCAGGTTATGGCCACCAGCTCTCAGTGCCACAGCTCAGCCGCCCTTTGAAACCCTCATCTCCTGCAGGCCGGGGTTGGCCTCTAAAGCCAACAGGTTTCTATAAAAAAAACCAAAATACCCTTAAAAATGGTGATTCCGAAGCACACCGTGGCCAGAGGGGAGTGATATTCAATGAGAATTGCAAAAACAATTGAATGAACGATCCCGTCCCCAGGGGATAATTCCAGTTTCTTGCTCTCGGTCTCACACCCCGTTCTCTGCCAAGGAATTTGGGCTCTCAGGAATCACATGTGGAATAACCCCTGTGAGGCAGGAATGTCCTAAATGACGGCCAATTTTCCTCTATGAAATTGTGATTTGGGGATGAAATTCCCACCCTGGCCCAGGAACTCGTGGAAACCTCTGCTGACAGGGATCCCATTGTCCTAAGTGTGAATTGAGCCACTTGTCTGCCATCACCAATTTGAGATATTTCATAAGGGACCGCTTTTATCACAATAACGTGATGAAAAATGTGATTTCCTTGTCTTGTCACAGCAGGGACAAAGGATTTTGCTGGGTAGATGATCACACTTTTGGAGAACAAAAGCCTCTCAAACATGATTAATGAAACGTGATGCCCAGAAAGCACAGAAACAGAGCAAGCCAATGTCAAAAGTTACTTTCAGAGACTTAAAAATGAGCATTCTCTGCAAAGTGCTGTCAGCTACAACCAAAAAGGCAAGAAACCACACAAAGGAGGGATCTGGGCTCAGGTAAAGCCCATCCTAACTGTAAATGCTGTGCTGAACTGGGGGTTAACAGAAGAGAAGCTGCTAGAAAATGACCCAAAAAGAATCCATGGGCAAACTTTGACAAGGTTCTTCCCTTCAGATTCCCAGCTTGGCCATGGAGGGGCTGAAGGGAGCACTTGAGCTGCTTCAGGAGGGCAACCCCAGACTACAAAGACACCCTGGGCACAAAGGAAACTGCACCAGAAGAGTGTTTAATGTCCCTAAACCCACCCCAATAGAAAACAAATGAATGATGAAATAACAGAGGGCCCGACAGGCCCTGCTCCCAAACGTGGAGTTTGGGGCAATCCCTGGCTGTTATTTTCACAATACCTTGCATTCATTACTTTATTTAAAAATGGTGTACTGTGTCTGGAAAACAGGAAGTAAGCCATAAATCTCTAGTTTAAAAGCCATCTGAAGCCTGTGGACCAGATATGTTCTCAATCAGTAGTCAGGCAGTAAATAAACATTTATATACAGCAACTGCTCTCAAGCAGCCTGACCTCCGGCTATTACAGGGCACATAAAGAGGAAATTTGTTTAGTCCCATAAAAGCCCAGGCAATATATCAATAGATTATTAAAAATGGAAACAATGTAGGCTAATGGATTATATTGATTTTAATAAACATAAGTATATGGGATTCAAAGATAAGAGTCAGATATGACATCCTTCCAAGCTCACCTTTCGGGATATCTCCTAAAATCAGCCAAACTACAGCTGTCAAGAAGAGCAGGGGCTGCTGGTTTTTTTTTGCTTTGCAAATCGACACATTTTTGGCTGAAGGACTTAAATTGGAGGGTTTGCATTTTTATTTCTGTTTGTGAACGATGAATGCAGTCAAAAAATAAAACTTGCACATCTTTTAATGTCGCCACCATACAGAAAAAAGTAAAAATCTCAAGCAATTGCAGGCTCTCCTCAGGCATCTTGGCTGGGAGTGCACAGATGCTGCTGGGCTGGGATTTTTAGGATTTGCCACACTTTTGCTACAGCAAATCTTGGTGCAGACACTGAAGGCTGAATCTCTGATGCCCTGGAAGCCTGGCAGGATGCTCAGGTAGCCCCAGCACATCCCTCTGATTTCTTCCAAACCTGAAAATTGTCTTTACATTTTAAATAGTTGCTGTGTGCCCTGAACACGTGGCTGGTGGTCAGAATTCCAATATTTGTCCACTGCTAGAGTCTCTTTTCCCTCCTCTCTTCTCCTCTGGCTTGGAAAGATCCCTTCCCTTCATACCCCATGAGTTCAGCATGCTGTGAAAAAACAACTCTTGTTTTTAATTTCAGGAGAAGGTTTGTGGGAGAGTCAAACTCTCCAGCCAGGAGTTCTGAGGGATGAGGGAACAGAGACTGAAAAACCAGGCCAGGGCAGATCAAATTGCATCAGTGACTGTGACACAACTGTCACAACTGGAGGGAGCTGTGAAGTCATTGAAGGTTCCAAACGTCAGGGGAGGGAAGCAGGGTGTTCTGAATGATAATTGGGTCAATGTGATTACGAGTTTAATTTACCTCAGCAGTCAGGCTACGTTAAAGCAACTCTTGGGGCTAAAGAATGGGGCAACAGTCAAAAATCTAAGCTGCTTTTATATTGCTTTTCCTGTTTGTTTTCCATCAGCAGCAAGGCCTAAGTGCACACCCCCCAATTCTTTACCTAAATTCACCCCTCTCAAAGATCCTGTGAAGTGAATTCAAGTCCCTAATTGTGAACTTGCTTAAAAGTTGGGCTAACTGAGCTCTAAGCTCTGTGGAAGGTTAGGACACTTCCCTGGTTTAGGGTAAGAACCTGTGCCCTGCCTTTTATCCTGTCAACCAAATGCTGCTTGGAAGAAAATGAGCTCAGGGCTGACCTCAGGCACTCCTGAGTTTGGATGCACCTCCAGAAGCCGAACACTGAGGACAGAGCCCCCTGCACTGCCCAGGTTTGACAACATCAAAGAATGGTTATAAGAAATGATTAATTTAAAGGAATTAGTTATTAAGAAATTATTTATTATGTAAAAAAACAGAAAAGAAAGGAACCAAGTGAGTTCCTTTCACTAAATTGCCAGAGATGAGCAGGAAGTTCTGACCCAAAGGACAGACCCGTCCTCCTCTGGGCATCACCTGCCTTTGGCATTACCTGAAAACCCTGAAGGAAGATGCCTCATTCTTTTCCTCCACGTGCTTTTAATTAAAACAAGCAAATCCTCATGAAGGGGCTGGAGCCCCAGGAGCGAATGAGGGAGCTGGGAAAGGGGCTCAGCCTGCAGAAAAGGAGGCTCAGGGGGGCCCTTCTGGCTCTGCACAACTCCCTGACAGGAGGGGGCAGCCGGGGGGGGGTCGGGCTCTGCTCCCAGGGCACAGGGACAGGAGGAGAGGGAACGGCCCCAAGTTGCACCAGGGGAGGCTCAGAATGGATATTAGGAGAGATTTTCTCATGGAAAGAGTTGTAAAGCATCGGCACAGGCTGCCCAGGGCAGTGGTGGTGTCGCCATCACTGCAGGTGTTCAAAAAACGTGTGGATGTGGCACTTGGGGCCATGGTTTAGTGGGGAACCTGATGATGGTGCTGGTTTGGACTTGATGATCTTAAAGATCTTTTCCAGCCTTAATGATTCCATGCTTCTATGATTCCTTCCCTTGCAAAAGGAGGGACTGAAAACAGGACCTAGAAAGGTCTGCCCCCCCCCCCCCCCCCACAACTTTACTTTCTATTTTNNACCAAATTTAGTTTAATATTTCTTAGGGTGCTTTGTCTGGTCACAAACCAAAGGCTGAAGTCTTCATGTAGTGTCAATTGGTTGCTAAAGAAGAATAAATGACTAAACTTACATAAATTTCTCCCACCACTCATTAGTCCCCAGCAGCAGAAATAACACCCTTGCTAAATCCTGAATCCACCACAAATCACAGTAACCTGCAATTATAAACTCCGGTGTTAATGAGGTTTGATTGCGCCTTCTTTGTGATGCCACCTCTAAATGCCACTTACATTTTACAGCGTGCAGAGGTTAACAATCTGCTGGGGGAAGATCGCTAAGAGAACTCAAATGGACTTTTAGGAACACCTTTGGTGATGGCAATTTGTTACCTGGAAACCAAACCCAGCCACCAGGGCCGGACCCACATCCTCTCCATCCTCCCCACTCCCGGATTTTTCCCCAGGACTGATCCTGGTCTTTATGCAGGAGGGCTGGGCTCTCTTAATTAAGGCGAGCAGCATCTGAATTTTTCTGCTTGGCCTTTGATCAGCTGTGTTTTGGGAAGTCTCTGAGAGGCCCAGTTGTGGCATTGGTACACTTTGGGGATAGCGCGCCTCGCAGAGCAGCACCGAGGGCAATAAACAGCTTTTACAAGAGATTAAACGCCCAAGCAGAGCCAAAGCATTTAGATAACTGCAAAAGCCATTTATTGACACTGCTCTGATGCCCAAACCCACCTGCCTCAGACAGAAAAAAAGCAGCAAACCCCTCCCACAGCCATCCCTTGTCTCCCTTCCTAAGAGTTCTCTGTGCTTTTTCCCCAGTTATATTCCTTCACTTTTTTGGGTGGTTCGCTTAAGAAAGAAAAGCAAAGCTCTGAGGAGGAGTGAGAAGTGTTATTTTCACACAGTGGATTCAATTGCCATAACATGGGAAATATTTCACCCAAATCAAAGCTGGATTTCAGCACAAGGGGGGAGAAAGAAAAAGAAACCATTTGTTCCTTGTGTTATTGTCTCTCCCGTGATGGATAATTCCCAGTAAACACTGACACAGGGAATCTAAGCCCAGCACTGCTCCAAGGAACAGAGAATTCCCAGAGATGTCCAGAGCAGACAGTCTGGATAAGAGGCAGGAACCAGCTGCCTGGATTTGCACCTTCATCCTGCTTCCCATCGGGATATTCACTGTGTTTTCAGGGAATGGGCATGGCCCCGAGGCTGCCAGAGCTCCAGGAGGGTTTGGACAACACTCCCAGGGTGGGATTTTTGGGGTGTCTGGGCAGGACCAGGAGCTGGATCAATGATCCTTGTGGGTCTCTTCCAGCTCTGCATATCCTGACTCCATGATTCCATGATTTAATTCAGGGGTGTGGACAGAAGGACAGCACAGGACAGGACAGAGGGACTGGAACTGAACCAGCAGGCCCTGCTCAGCAGTGCCCTGAGCTGCTCTGGTGTCATTAAAAGCCACTGAGTGGGGCCCAGGAGCCCAGCACTGGAGGGGAATATTAAAGTGTTATTATGAACCTTGCTGAAAAAAAGAGAACTCAGGAACAAGAGGAAAGGCTCTGGCATTTCAATTTTATGAAGATATATGGGAGAGAAGAATGAGAAACTCCAAAAAACCAATGCCTGAGATGTTTCTTTTATCTAAAGTACAACCAGTTCATCCCAGGGTGGGATTGTTGGGGTGTCTGTGCAGGGCCAGGAGTTTGCCTGGAGGATCCTTGTGGGTTCTTTCCAGCCCAGGATATTCCATAATTCCTTCTCTACCAACACCTGATCTCCTTCCAGCTA
This sequence comes from Orthonyx spaldingii, assembly GCA_013397795.1. Classification (NCBI taxonomy): domain Eukaryota; kingdom Metazoa; phylum Chordata; class Aves; order Passeriformes; family Orthonychidae; genus Orthonyx; species Orthonyx spaldingii. The sequence continues at coordinate 997,872 of VZTJ01001127.1, read as the reverse complement.
CCAATGTACTGGGAAAACCAGGATATTGCTGAGTCCCACAGAGGAAAATATCTCCTGGACGTGGCAGAGGGAATGAGATGCTCAAGAAAATGCATTTCTTAATTTTCCTCCCACAAACTCCATCTGCATTTACCCTCCAGACCTCTGGGAAATTCGTCTTCCTTTCACAGGTTCCTGCCAGTCCGTCACCGCCAGGAGAGGAGAATTAATGTGTCTCCCACACGAGTTAAGTACATAAACTGTCACAAAATATTAACACAGATATGAAGCTATTAGAACAAACCCCACTGCATAAACAAACTCCAGATAGGGGCAACCAAGATAACAGCAGAATAAAAGGACGCATTAAAGTTATATCCCTTTAAAAAATTAAACAAATCACTTTGATAGCGACAGGCACTTCAGAAAGCTTAGCTGGGGAGTCTGAGGGCAGTCAATAAGGCAGAGCTAATTGGAGAACAAATTGACATTCATAAGCTGGCACTGAACAGGGCCACAGCAAACAAGGTAATAGAGAGTTAATGCAGGGAACAAGGCCGGGGAGCAGGAGCCATCCAGCCTCAATAATGGAAAGGGCCCAATTGAGCAAATTCGAAGTGCAAACACTCTGATCTCAGCCTGCTTAGCAGGGCTGGCCCAGCAGCTCCCAGCCCTAATAGACTCATTGGGGTTGTTGTCTTTAGAGAATGAGTGTGTCAACTGAGAGCAGACACGGAATCTCCGTAACGGCGAGTGAATCCGGGTTACCGAGTGCGGCACTGATAAGGCTCAGGTGGGTAAATACTGAGGGCTGCTTGGCACTGAGGGCTGCCTGAAATAACAGCAAGCAATCAGCCACTGCTGGAATAATGGGGCATGAGCTAAATACCAAAATTGCAAACCCAAAGGGGTCACTGGAGTTAAGCTCTTCCTTCCACAGAGGCCTCTTGCTCTCCAAGGGGAGATGTTCTCTGCAGGACAAAGTGAATCTAGGAGGGTTTGGGATCTCTTCCTCAGCCAGATACAGATATGAACACTGAAAGGCTCATTAGAATTGTGTAATTTAATATCTCACTGTGTCCTGAGCTCTCCTAATGCTTCCTGCCAACATCATTCCCTAATGAATGATGTTATCTATGATATCATCAATGCCTAAATCTCAGCATCACAGCCACGCTCCTGAAAAGTTGTTTTGTGGGCCAGGGACTCACCTCAAGTTATTGTGACACTGCTGTTGCACAAAAATGGCACAATCTGAGCCTTAGAAGTTCTTTAGAGCCTTTTCTTTCAAGTGCTGGGAGGATTTGAGAACATTGAATGGAACAAGCAGAGAATTTTCTCATCTTTCACCTGTCTGGTGGCACAGCTTTAGGTCTAAGATGGGACAGGAGACAGAGAATAGGGAAAGCCAAGGCTGGAGCTCCAGATATGAGCTTAATTCTCTGTCTACAAACCTTCAAAAATAGAGACTGTGTTCATCCTAATCAGTTATGAATAAAAAAAATAATTTGGTAATCAGAAAGTTCCTGATCTCTCAGCAAGGATCATCTCTCCCACATCTCACCAGAAAGCCAAGGCCTGGTTTGAGAAGCAGAAGTGAAATATTTTCTGTTAAAGTTTCCATCAGGTTTCATGGTCAAGGATGCTTTTGGAGTGGTTCCAAAAGGGGCTCNGCACTTCAGAAAGCTTAGCTGGGGAGTCTGAGGGCAGTCAATAAGGCAGAGCTAATTGGAGAACAAATTGACATTCATAAGCTGGCACTGAACAGGGCCACAGCAAACAAGGTAATAGAGAGTTAATGCAGGGAACAAGGCCGGGGAGCAGGAGCCATCCAGCCTCAATAATGGAAAGGGCCCAATTGAGCAAATTCGAAGTGCAAACACTCTGATCTCAGCCTGCTTAGCAGGGCTGGCCCAGCAGCTCCCAGCCCTAATAGACTCATTGGGGTTGTTGTCTTTAGAGAATGAGTGTGTCAACTGAGAGCAGACACGGAATCTCCGTAACGGCGAGTGAATCCGGGTTACCGAGTGCGGCACTGATAAGGCTCAGGTGGGTAAATACTGAGGGCTGCTTGGCACTGAGGGCTGCCTGAAATAACAGCAAGCAATCAGCCACTGCTGGAATAATGGGGCATGAGCTAAATACCAAAATTGCAAACCCAAAGGGGTCACTGGAGTTAAGCTCTTCCTTCCACAGAGGCCTCTTGCTCTCCAAGGGGAGATGTTCTCTGCAGGACAAAGTGAATCTAGGAGGGTTTGGGATCTCTTCCTCAGCCAGATACAGATATGAACACTGAAAGGCTCATTAGAATTGTGTAATTTAATATCTCACTGTGTCCTGAGCTCTCCTAATGCTTCCTGCCAACATCATTCCCTAATGAATGATGTTATCTATGATATCATCAATGCCTAAATCTCAGCATCACAGCCACGCTCCTGAAAAGTTGTTTTGTGGGCCAGGGACTCACCTCAAGTTATTGTGACACTGCTGTTGCACAAAAATGGCACAATCTGAGCCTTAGAAGTTCTTTAGAGCCTTTTCTTTCAAGTGCTGGGAGGATTTGAGAACATTGAATGGAACAAGCAGAGAATTTTCTCATCTTTCACCTGTCTGGTGGCACAGCTTTAGGTCTAAGATGGGACAGGAGACAGAGAATAGGGAAAGCCAAGGCTGGAGCTCCAGAGATAAGTTTAATTCTCTGACCACAGCCCTTCAAAAATAGAGACTGTGTTCATCCTAATCAGTTATGAATAAAAAAAATAATTTGGTAATCAGAAAGCTCCTGATCTCTCAGCAAGGATCATCTCTCCCACATCTCATGAGAAAGTCAAGGTCTGGTTTGAGAAGCAGAAGTGAAATATTTTCTGTTAAAGTTTCCATCAGGTTTCATGGTCTAGGATGCTCAGCCAGCTTTAGGAGTGGTTCCAAAAGGGGCTCATTGCCTGCTCGTGTACAGCCAGTTTTGGGTACCTGCCACTCCAACTAAACATCTCCTTCCATCATTATTCAGGAACAGCTGGGAATTCCTCTGCCCTCCTCCCCAGAGGTGTTAGGATGTGCCTGAAGTGTGAACCCAGCCCAGCTGGAAGGAGCAGGAGCAGACACCCACCCAGGCAGGATGTGCAGGAATTACCATCAGGCAGCTACTGTTGGGTTACTCCTCAGCCAGACCTCCTCATCCTCAGCCCTGACTTTCAGCCACCCCTGCAACTGTTAACTGTGACCATTTCCAGGGTGTCTCAGGCATTTGGGCTAAAATTCAGGAAGTCCAGCCATCACCAGTTATGCTTTTTACTCCTTTTTAATCCATCAGTGTTACCCCAGTGTTTAAAGTCTCCCCCAGCCCACAACTGATTCCCTCTGCCATCCTAGTTTGGATCTAAAGGACAGCTGATCCTGGCTGTACAGCTTCCAGCTTTTTTTCCTGGATTTACTGGGGGCTTGCAGGGGTTGGTGATGATCCCCAAGTGCCACCTGACAATGCCCTGATCTCCAATTCCCTTCAATACCTCAGCTCCTCTCAGTACCCTTGGCCATGAGAACCTTGCAGCACTCAAGGAATGATTTCCTTGGCCTTGTTTCATCCACTGATTAATCCAGAACTGCCAATATTGGGCTGCACAGGATTTTCTGCACAGTTATCTCCCGTTTCCTTCTCCCCCAGGTGCATTTTGTGGAGCCTCTCTCATCACATTTCCTCTCAACTCCGAATTCTGCACCCAGAATTCAAGGCAACTATGACACAAATAAGCAACTCTGCTGCTCAATATAACCCGTTTTTAGTATCTTCCTATGCTCCAGATGTTAAATCTCTTTTTTAATCCCATTACTCTGATTTCATTTACCACCTTCAGTAGCGTTTTCCTTGTTTCCACCCCAATTTTTTGTTGCTGTTGTTTGATTGTTCATTTTTTTCCCAAACCTGATCTATTTCCTCGTTGCCCTCCCTGCCACAGATCGTACAAACTGTCTTCCCCGATGCCTTTGCTCTTCAGAAACCTGGCTCCCATCCAATCCCAATTTAGCCCTTGAAGACTCTCAGATATACCAACAAGCCACTTTTTTGTCATCAACGAAATATTTGTGCTCAGACAGCCCTCGAAATAGATCTGGGAAGATTTTTAGCTATGTCTATATTAGGGGGGACCAAACCAGAAGAGATATAATATTAGACTAAACCAGAAGGGATATAATAAGCAGCAGCTTTCTGCAAGTGAATAGGCAGCTTTTTTTTTCCCCTCTTCAAGCAATCCAGAGCTGGATTTGGGATATGGGATGAGCAGCCACATCACTGAGAAAATTCAAGACTTTTGCAGTGCTGGACGTGCATTTCCTCAGTGTGAGGACAACCTCCAGCAACGCAGAGCTTCCCAGCAGACCCCACCGCGTGTCAATGATAACCTCATTTATTTCTGCTGCCACCCAAGGTGCTTGCGAGGCCGATATTGATCATTGTCTGAGTCTCTTAAAGCCTGCAAATTACCTGACTGCACACCAGCAGACCTCGGAAGCCCAGTTGTGAAGGGCGTTCCCTCCAAAGCGTTGACTCGTAATTGATGGCGAGAGTTTCCCTTTTTGCCTGGTTGCTGCTCCTTGGAGTGGGAGCAGCGGGAATTGTGTGTCCTCCATCGCTAAGTGACAGCCAGGATTCAGCAGGTGCTCGCTGGGGTTTGATCCCTTCTGCAAACAAAGGATAATTTCCGTTATAAGCGACCTGGCTCGTAAGGAATTGTGTGGGATGCCCATTCCAAGTTTCTTCGCCCACCAGACAGGACACCCAGAGTCCCCTGTGGAACTCAAGGTGACAAAGTGGTCTATGGGGAGTAGGGGCACCCTTGAAATGAGAATAAACTCCATTAAATCATCTCCTACCACTGGGATACACCCCCTAGCAGAGCCCCAGAGAAAGAGCAGTGTGCTACTGGAGCTCACAGAATCATCAGAGTTGGAAAAAAACTCCCAAACCATCAGGTCTGAGGGTCAACCCAGCCCCACCACCATGTTCACCATTAAACGATGTCCCCAAGTGTCACATCCACACGTTTTTTGGACACTTAGAATCTCCTGAGCTGGAAGGGACCCACAAGGATCATCCAGTCCAGCTCCTGGCCCTGCACAGACACCCCAACAACCCCACCCTGCTCCTGGGAGCGTTGTCCGGGATGGTGACTCCACCACTTCCCTGGCAAGCCTGCTCCAGTGCTTGACAACCCTTTCCGTGAAGATATTTTTCCTAACACCTCATCAAAACCTTCCCAGCACGACCTGAGGTGGATGATCAGCCCCAGCTTTCTAAGAAGCTTCTCTGTCACCCAAAGCCTGAGGAATAAAAACGTCCCAATGGTCACACTCAGCCCATTGCAACGCTGGGACCAACACAGCTCCTTTAATTTGTGCCATTCCTCCATCAGCACCTTAAAATGGGGGAAAAAAATCCCCAATATTATCAATGTGAGCAGGGAGTCTCTTCCCTCAGAGCCTGGGCCGCGACAAAAGGCTTTTAGCCCAAATAATTTTTAATTTAGCAGACTTCCAGATGGGCTTGTGCCTGGGCACAGACACCCTGCCCCGGCTCGAGGCATTAACGAGTTTCCAAAGACAGTTGCACACAGCAGACCTGGCACTTAATGAGCCTGTTTGCTCCGGGGAGGGGGAGCAGCAGAGAGGCAACTGTTGGGAAAGAAAGAAATGCACGGGGATATAAAAGATGTCGAGGTTTATTTTAGCCAGAGTTGGAGTCAGGGCTGCATAGGGGCAGCTCATTGTTCTGTTTTCATAAAGTCATTTAAGTAGCAAATGGCCCCTGAAACTGATACTCTGATTTGAGTCATGTTGGAAGACATATTGAATTAATGATGCAGGTGTGGGTTGTTGTTCCAAAAAACTTTTTTATAGCAACGGTGGGAGAGGAGAAGGAGGAAGGGGAGAGGGGGGAGGGAAGTTAAATGAAAAGATTTGGTCTATGTTATGTTTTTCTAATATTTGAATTTTAGCTAAGATTACTCTTTCTCCTCTCTTTAATATATTGTTTTAAATAAAAAATGCTAATAAATCTTGAGAGAAATATGTCATAGCAGAGTTTAAAAACTGTAGTGCAATATATAACAGTTCATAAAATATTCTATTCAAATAGCCAAAATTGTAGTGCATTTGGACCAGAAGTAGTTAACTGCAGGAACAGCATTTTATTAGCTACTAAAATTAAGAAAGAGTACTGCTGTTTCACAGCCAGATAATTAAGTACCGTTTTCTCTTTTTTAATACTATAAAATTAAACTTCCTGTTTAAATGGCCTGGTGGGGACTGTAGGCAAAGGGTCGTCTGATGAGCCCTCCGGGCAAATCCAGAAACACAACATAGCACTTATTCACACAAGACTTTAACAGGGTGGAAAACACTGATTGAGGGGGGAAAGAAATGCTGCAGTAAGCGAAAAATTGCAGGCCATAAATCAGAGATCCATTTTTTCACATCATTTCGGCTAATCCATTAAATCTCGGTGCAAAGGAATCTATCAGAAACAGAAGCCACGGCCTTGGGTTGCCTGTCTCCAGATGTTATTAAAAGTGTATGAGCAGTGAAAGAACTCAATTAAAGCCAGAGCATTGATGAGATGTTCCAGCCACGCCGGGCCCACCGAGCTCTGCTGGCTCCTCTTTTGTCAGGGACACTGGTGCTAAGTCCCCTTTTTCCAAAGGGATTTCACTCCCCGCTTCATCAGGGGACAAGGTTTGCTCCACTTTGTTCTAAATTGTGTTTTTTTTCTGCTCAGTCTCTGAACTCCTCCACCAAATTAACGTCAGTAGCAGAATAACACACAGGTTAACAGCCTGGAGTAGCTGCACCTCTTACACCCAACAATCTTATCCTGCTGTGGATCTGGAGGCTGCAAAACTTTTGGCTGAGGAGCACAAATACCACAGGGAATCATCCAAATTTTGTAAATATGAACCCAAATCCTGCCCCTCTCTAATCCCACAGGGAATTCATGGTGTGCAAATGAAGGAGTTCTGGACAAAGCAGGTGAGACTCTGCCCGTGAACCCTTCAGTCTCTGTTTCTGGAGGTTTTAGGGTGGGGTTTATTGGTCACATCTAATGGGAAACCTGCACCTCCCAAGGAGCAGAGGCCCTTCATCCCCAGAGTCACTTTCCTGTCCCTCAGAGCAGGAATCTCCACACCCAGCATGTTCTGAGCACAAATACCTCAGGGAATCATCCAAATTTTGCAAATATTAACCCCAAATCCTGCCCATCTCTAATCCCATAAGGAATTCATGGTGTGTAAATGAAGGATTTCTGGACAAAGCAGGTGAGACTCTGCCCATGAACCCCTCAGTCTCCGTTTCTGGGGGTTTTAGGTTATTTTTTCTGGGGTTTCTTGGTCACATCTAACTGGAAATCTGCACCTCCCAAGCAGCAGAGGCCCTTCATCCCCAGAGTCACTTTCCTGTCCCTCAGAGCAGGAATCTCCACACCCAGCATGTCCTGACATCCAGAAAAATCCAACACACTGGCAAATACCTTCTTCCAGCTGAAGGTTCCTTTCTGTTGAAGGCTAGAGGCTGAAATCACCTTTGAAGACTTCTTAAATGTTAAAATATTTTCTTCAGCTCAACCAAACACAAATGCAGCTGCTGCTGCTTTGCTCAGTTGATTACTAATTACAATAAAATGCTTCCAAACACCACCAAATTACCAAAAGGGAGAACAATGTTATGGTTAAGGCAATTCATTAGGATTTGAGGGGGTTCAGGATCGTTCTTTCCCTTGCAGAGATGTCCTTTGGATCCAGCGAGGAACAGTTGGTGGGAATTCATCCCCACCACAGGTGAGCACTCAGGTGAGCAGGTACCTGGTGTAAACCACTCACTGAACTCCTTAAAGGCTTCTGCACCCCCTCATAGGAAAGGAAAATCAGCTCTCTGCAGCAAAGGGGGTTCCAATTCATAATTCTAGGATTTTTAAATTCGTGGGGTTTTAAGCGAGAGCGAAATTCCAAAGCAGCAAAGTCAATTAGGGAATTTAAAACCTGAATGGATGGAAATATTCTATTACATCCAAACTCTACTCCAGTTTCAAATTTCTAACGGTGAATGTTCGTTCTGCAGAAAAATTTTTAGAAGAAATCCCTGAAAATCCAGAGTGACACTTGATAACAGCATGACCAGGATTTACTTTATTCTCCTACAGCTTTTTTTTTCCTTCTGAAACAAAAATTCAGGCAAATGTGACTGAGCTCTGTGAAGCATTTGGATGCAGTGTGGTTTTGGCAACATTTCTGTGTCGCACCAGAGCATCACATTTGGGTTGCAAAAAAATTCTGAGCAGAATGTGGGATTTGTCCTGCTCAGATTTCCCCACTGGGGGGAATTTAGGATCCACTGGCTCCTTGGAATCCTGACAGTGCAGAAACCTCAAGAGCCTGAAGGAATGGGTTGTTTGAGGTTTTTTTTCTCCTAAGGCAGAAGAGGACATAATTTATGCTAATTTTGTTGTTTCCCTGTGAGTTCCTGAGATCTGGGTAGGACTCACCTGGCCAAGCATCACTTAACTCCCTCAGGAGACCCAAGAGGAAATTCTCATGGCATTTTTCTTTAGAGAAAGTGAAAATTAAGAAAGACACCCAGCATTCATCAACTCCACCACAAGCAAAACAACATTTAGATCCCAGGGAATGCGTCCCGCTGGCAAGCAGCAATTCCTGCTGGAAGGAACCAATTTTCAGTTTCCCAAACAGACAAAGCAAAGACAAAACAAAACCTCCTCGTTGCCGAGCCTCATCCCACACACTGAGCACACACAGCGCCGGGGATGCCCGGAGCCGGGGAGCTCAGCCAAGTGTCATTGCCAGGGAAGCTTCAGCAGTACCCAGGCTCCTTTTCCTGCTTTAACTTTAGGTGGGTGTTTTTTGGCCCTCCTCGAGCATCCCAATTCCCCAGCCCCGACAGGAGCTGTGGGATTTTATTGGGGGCTTCGCTTGCAAAATCCTTCGGTGCGTTACGGTAACACAACACCGCATCTTCCCAGGGAAATCCATCTCAGCCCTTAAAGGGGAAAATCAAACCTTTTATGTCGCTATTAAGTCTGAGCAAAGCCCGGTGATCGGGTTTCACCCCTCTGTTCCGCTGGGGCCGTGCATCAGATTGCTCTGGAGATAAGCCCCGAAATTCCGGGATCCCCTCGGAGCATCCCGGGCGCAGCTCCCGGGGAGAGACTAAACACCGCAAACTCTCCCCAGCAAAGCAGTGCTTTGCATTAGGGCAATAATAAACCACTGGGAGAAGGGAAAAATCACCCTCTGTAATGTTTAGTCTCATTTAATCTAATATTGGTGGCTAATGGGCTCTGATCTCGTGTGTGTACGCAAGGAATTCCTTCCAAGCGGGCCGGCGGTGAGCTCAGCTTTTGCATTTCATTTGGAGCACTCAGCACTTGATACCCGAGGAGGTCACTGAGAGCTGCTTTTAAATCAAATACCCAGAGCTGGAAATACACAGGTTATAAACCAACACTCTGCGATTTGATTTATTTCCTGTTAGGTTGAAAAATTATAGGAAGCATAAAAAGATGGACACGGGCACACCATGGAAGGGGTAAAATGTAGGAAAAGGCATCTTTAGGTTTTCCTGAACCTTCTATTTATTTATTTTTAGAAAATCTCAGGACACGGCATAAATATAAATCCTGTGTTAAGAAGGTCTGTGAGAATAAATAAGTAGCAGAACACCTTCCAGATTTTTTTTTTTTTTTTCTGAATTTCAAGAGTTTTGGACAACATTTAGAAATGCTGAGTTAAGGAAAAATAAATTATTTATGCTTCTGGCTAGGTCTAAAAGGGCCACAACCACTTTTATCCAAAGGAGCATCCTCTGATCCCAGGTGCTAATGAGACCAATGGATGAGACTGTCCCGATTTTCCCCTCCCACAATTTTCCACACGTTTATTTTGCTCTGCACTCAGGTAATTCCCCCCCAGTTTAACTCCCCCAGTTCTCAGCTGTATTTAACTTTGTCACATCGCAGTTGCAGTGCTGCACAGAGGATTGAAAACCTCAGCTGGTGATATTCATCACGTTTATAATACAGAGAGCAGCCTTTTGGATGGAACAGGTCACGTGGAGCACTGGAAATGCAGCACTGGGAAATTATTGCTGAAATTGCCACAAAGACCAAAAATGTAATAGAAGTAGAATAAAGGGATTCAAGGAACCATGTTTTACATCCCCCTAATTTTGAATGAGATTATCTAGGTTTGTCACCAGTTTGATTTGAACAATGGATTAACAGCAGGAGGAAACATCTAACCTGAGGCTGGCTGTACTTTACAACACTGGAAATGTTTGTGTCTCTTCCTCTCCTCTCTCCATAGTTGTAAGTGATGCTGTTTTCATCCAAGAATTCCCTGAAAATCATTTTCTTTCCCCATTTCCCAAATTTTTTCAGAGGCCAAACCCTCCCAGGGCTGCTCCCCCAGGCAGAGGGGCTGAGCTGAGGTTTGGGGGGCTGCTGAAAACTCAGCCCAGCTTCACTCAGATTGTTCCTTTCCAACAGAGGAAAGCTCAGACAGACTTTCAGTGAACCCCAGACAAACTCAAGCCCCTAAACCACACGGGCTGGGTGAGTTTCAGTGTGGAATTTTAGGGTTCATTAGCACAGCAAAAGACCCAAGGAATGGCCTGAAATCCCTGAAATCTGGCCCAACCTCCTCCCACGCTGCTCCAAACCCTACCTGCCCAGGTGAAACCCATTCCCCATCTTTTTAAACTCCATTTTTTATGGCACAGCCCCACTCCCCTCATCCCCGCTCTCCTCAGTGCCAGGCAAACAGAGCAGGAATCTCTGCATGAGACGCCCTAATTGGCAGCAGAGCCCTGGCCCGGCCAACATCTGCAGTTGGTTTTGGTGATAATAAATCAGGGCTGGGGGGTTTCGGCATGGCAAGCTGCCAGGGAGCTTTCCTTCCCCCAGTTAGCCAAGAAATGGGAAGACTGGGACAGCTCTAGGTGGTTAGAGAGGGGGAAAAAACCAATTTCATGTTATCCATAACCAGCCATGAAGCTCCACTCCGAGCTTTCCAAGAAACAAGCTGGACCAGGCAGCGAACACCTTCCTTCATCACTGAGCAGCAGCTTGTCCAGGAAACCTCAAAAACGTCATTAAAACGAGGGCACGAACGCTGCAGCAATTGCTTCCCAGGAATGAAGGTTCCTGCCCTGGTCCTGGGAGGATTTGGGAGCTGCCCGGGCTCGGTGTGTGCTGTGATCACCCAACACTCACTGCAAACACCTCCACAGGTACGTTTGCAATCAGCAGGTTGGATGCTCGATGGCTGGGTCTCTCCAGATGCCTGGAGCACTGACAGCTCAGCCCCTCACTCCAACCCCAGGTCAAACAGAAAGCCTGGATGGGAGGTAATCCCGATTCTGAACGGGGAAATTCCGACTGGGGGAAGAAATAATAATCAAAGGCTGGAAGGGTTGACTGAAACCACGAAGAGAGCAGAATTTGTAGCTGACAGAACTGTTCATTTAAATGTTGCTGAGTCTTTCCTGCTGAGCCTGGCAGCGCAGTTGAGTACAAAGTTTTGGGGGGAGCTTTTTTAAAAATCAGATTGCTATGGCACTGAGGGATGGAGCAGAGGCCAAGGCACCGAGCTCTGCTCGTGGCACATCCACTTCCACCCCAGTCAGGGAGCAGAAATTGCAGGCTCTGCCCTCTGAGGTGGCTGGTGCTGGATCAGTTCAGTTTGGCAGATGATTTTCAGTATTTCCATCCCCAGAGAGAGCCAAAGCTCTGCCTCTCCAGGCTGCCTTCACTCCAACCCTCTCTTTGCACTCGAGCATCTCTGCACCCTCAGGTATTTAAGTCATTTTTGGATCTTCACCCATCACATCCCAGTCCCTCCCTTCAGCCTTTCCCACCTCACAGCACCGTCTCCCATTGCTGAAAATTCCCTTTCCAACCACTGCTCCCTCCCACAGCCTCCACTGCTCCAAGAGTTGTCTTCCCTAGGAAACATCCACCTCATTTACAAGGTCACAGTTATTTTAGCCTGAATGCAGTTATGCAAGAAACCTCCCCTTCTCCAGTGCCAAATCCCTAAAGAACGGTGACAAGTGGTTATCTTGTGTGAGAATTCGGTCCTGTAAAGACAACAATCATAATTAGCACAATTAAAAATGCCTCTGGTGCCACTTTCAACAACCACAGGCAGGTATTGCACTGCTTGGAAGTGGTGATCCATGTTTGCCAAGAGAATATCTGGCAGCAAGGATTCCTGGAGCTTATTTAAGCTTTAAAGCCTACGGAAGGAGCTGTGCACAATATCCTGTTTGAAGGCATTTCTAATTTAAATTAATGACCTGAAGGCTATCTCGAGGCAATAATGATCTTATTGCACCAAATCTCGCCATAGCTGAGGTGAATTATAAATTCCTGGGGCTGATTCCGTGGTTAACATTCCGAATCCCAGCTATCCAACGTGGTGCTGGCAGCTCCAGGAGCAGATTAGATAAAACCACACAGGCTGTCTTCAGCCTCCTTGCCTGGCTTACAAGAGGCAGCGAAAAAATCTTTCTCCTGGGTCAGTGGGAAGCAGAGAAGCCCTGGGGGTGATGAGTTTGGAGTTTTGGGAAGGAACCTCATTTTCTCCAGGCATTTCATTCCCAAAACTTGGGAGAGATGCTGGAGCATCCCAGTATGAGGTAGGAAGGTGAACTCACCACCAGGGTGAGAGCTGCTCCCCACAAAGACACCTGGAGGGTTGTCACTGACTTTATATGAGAAAAACGCCCATTTTTCTCCTGAAATTCCCAAAAACGCCCATTTTTCTCCTGAAATTCCCCAAAATGTCCATTTTCCTCCTGAAATTCCCAAAAAATGCCCATTTTTCTCCTGCAAATCCCCAAAATGCACCTTGCACGCAGCACTGCTGACGGGCAGGGTCACTCTGGCCCCGGCGACGAGTTGCACATTTGTAAGTCCATATGTCACCTGTAAACAGAACCCAGGGAAAATAAGGTGGATGACATTTCCCTTTGAAAAGGCAGGGAACCAAATTGCCCCTAAACAGGGGCTTTCAGCAGCTGAGAAAAGCAGGCTGTTATTTCACTCACGGGCCCAAGCACACATGAAGCCACGGGGCAGGACTTGCATTTCAGACCTGTTCCATACACACAGATCTTCCCCACTGCACAATCCAAGGGATTCCTGCACAGAGATTTTATCCATCATCTGCATTTGCTCACATTTTGGCTTTTTTTGTTCCATCCAGGATGCTCCAAACAAAGCATTCAGTCCAAACCTGGCTCGGTTTTAAGCTCTAAATGTATTATTGACATTAGGGTTCGTGCTCTGCTGTGATGTTAAATCCCATGCCAAGCTGTAAAATGGGGTTCACTAAAAGTATTAGCAAATCCACAATCCCTTTCCAGGTGAAATCTCCTCAGGTTTATTGTTGGGATACCTGAGTGGGAGGAAGTCAGTGTTTCCTTTGGATTTGTTTGAATCCCTAATTCAAGCCACAGCTCGAACTTTCTCAGTCCATGTGGCAAAAAAAAAAACAAAAACAAACAAAACCACAACCCCAAAACCAAAACAAACAAAACAAAACAAAAAGCCACAACAAAAACAAACAAACAAAACCCCCAAAAAACAAACAAGACAAACAAAAAAAAAACCAAATCCCCAAACACACAACAAAAAACCCAACCCCACTGGAGCAAGTGGAAGTAAATCACCAGATATTAATAATTAATTAAGAAGGACTTTGAAGAAGAAGAATGGCTGAGCTGTAGGAACTCTGGGTGTCATCATCCTACAGCACATTCCAAAATCAAGTAGAAACCTCATGCTCAACATGCTCCAACATGGAATAAATTCAATAAATGGGGACACTGGTCCCTACTGGTATTGTCCTGCTGCTAATGGGCAATTTATTCCCCTCACCCCTCTCCTTCCCAGGGCACACTTTATTATTTTAAGGCCCTTTGCTCAGGGACAGACTTTGCCTCCCATTATTTCTACCTCGTACCTGGTGTTGAAAGCCCGAAAAAAAAAATGATAAATTAAATGAGAAGGAAATGTTTAAGGGTTCCTATTCATAACAAAAAAATACTTAAAGGCAGCTTGGGCCATGAATCTTCCCTGAGCAAGTTGAGATGTACATAAAGGCCCTGATTCAGAGGAGAAGCTGGTGGGTGTCTGCTGCTCGGGGGATTTATGGGGTAGAAGCTGGTATGGGGGAGAGCCCAGGCAGGTAATTAGTTCCTTGCAGAGCTCAGGATGGAGTTGGCTTTTCCCAGTTGTTCAAAGGCTTTTCCCCCCCGAGCCGAGGGGCAGCACGAGGCAGGGGCTGCTCCACGTGGGCTGGGGGTGTGCGAAGATGAATGAGAGCCCAGGCCCCGCTCCGCTGTCAGCACGGACACGTGCATCCAATTAAAGGATTCAGAAAGCTGGCACAGAAGTCCCAAGGTGTTTTCCAAAGCCACCCAAAGTTTTTGCAGGGTTTAATTTCCCAGTTCTGCCCAGTTAATAGGGATTAACTGGCAAACCTCATTTGCCTTTTTCTCTGCGTGTCAGCTCTGGAGCGAGCGTGGTGGGGAAAGTGCTGGGTCCATAAATCCTGTGGGTTTGAGTGCTGTGTTTACCCACGGAACAGGAACAGGCCTGGGCTGTGGCAGAGAGGTGCCCCTGTCATCGTGTCTCAGTGACACACAGGACCACCTTTTGGGTGAAATCCCCATCATCTGCCCTTCCAGCTCCGAGGATTTTCAATAAATATCAATTCCTACCCGCAAACCGAAGTGCTGGGGCTTTTTTAGCCCCAGATCTCTCTTTTTTTTTTTTACAGTAACAAACAAAACCGAACCGAAATTCCACAAGAGCTGGTGGGGTGTGGACAGAAATGTTCAAACTTGGTTTTACAGCCTGGTGAAGCTCCAGCAGCTTCTTTCCACAGGTGCCTCTCCACAGATCAGAAAGGTTCTGCTCCCAGCCCTTCCCACAAGAGGGGAGCTCCCTGCCCTTGGCATGATTCCTTCCTCCACAACAAGGGAATAACATTTCCATGGACTGTTCACCCTGAGCTGCAGCAAAGTGAAGCCTGAGAAGCCAAAGTGCAGCTCAGGAGAGCAGAGCTGTGGGTGACAGCCTGGGAGTGCTGGATAACCAGAACTGGAAATAAATTAAGCACAAGTTAATCAGGGGAATAAAACAAATCTTTAAGCCTTGCATTAAATGCTGAAACATATTCATATATTCATCCTTAATTTGAGCCACCTCAACACTTGTGAGCACCAAGACCTTCCCGTGCAGTGTCTCCCAGCATCCAAAATTTGCCTGGACTTTCAATTATCCAGACAAAAATGAAAACATGTTGGCCAGGCGAGCGCTCAGGTTACAATCACAAATTCTTACTTCAATAACAGCCATAAAACAGGGACCTAAAGCATGTTTTTTGCTTTTTTTCCAAACATTAGCAACTCATCTGATACTTAGGCCAAGGATCCAGTTTCCTGCAAGCTGATGACATGTGAGACCACAAGCCTGAGGCTGATATTAAATTATACATATATACATATATAAATATACAGAGAGAAAACCTGTGAAATTACAGACACAGATGTGTTATTGGTGTCATAATTTTTTTCCATTAAACACCGTATTAGGTTTATCCCCTCTCTATACCCGAAAATCTTCACATATAAAAGATGAATGGCAACTTCTCCAGGGGATCCCTGCGGTTTAACCTCGTTACACGAGGTCAGACACAACGCACAAACTCTGGTGGTGCAAAGATGGCTGGAAAATGGGATTATTCCTTAGCTCTCCCTTCCAGTGGAGAGGAAACCAACTCTCCCATCCCTGAACCACCCCTGCTCCTGCACCCCGAAAGGATTTGTGGTTTTCTGCTCTCAGAGAAGCTTGAAGAGCACATTTGGTAGAGGAAGAACCAACCAGAGGTTGACTGGCAGCGTGGGCAGCGCTGAAATGCTGACCCACGATGATTTGGGGGTGAATTAGCCCAGGTTCCCACCTGTTTTCACCTCTGAAAATCACTTTAAATCACTCCCTGCTCCTCTCACATGCCCAGACTGAGCTGTTTGACTGCTGGGGCTGCCAGCCCTGCTGGCAGCTCTCTGCTCTTCTGGGTAGCAGGAAGAGGAGTCCTCTAAATCTAAAAATAGATAAATAAATACATCACCATAATAAGCAGAGATGGTCAGAAAGGGTGTTAGAAAAATAACTCAACTCTCTGCCTTTCTCAGCCACTCTGTCAACCCTCTTTTCTCCCCAAACACAGCCCAGGATGGAGAATTTCCATTTTCACCCACCCCATTTTCTAAAAGTCCTGCTCTGAGCCCGTGTTCCAGCTCGTACATCTCTACCATGACCCCATCAATTCATAAAAAGGGACTTGATGAACACAGCTGAATAATTCCTACAGCATCTGGGGTGGGATTTTTGTGGGAATACACATCCCTTTGCCAGGAGGGTTTAGCTGCTGCCTGCTCCTGAAGGGGAGCCCCAGAAGTGCCCATTTTCCAGTAGAATTCTTTCATTTTCAGGTTCTCTTCTTGCAGGAGCTGGGTTAGGAGCTTGGAAAGAATCCCCAAAATGTTCCCTCTCACTTTCCCACCTCAGACCTCACACAACCACCACCTTTCCCACCTTTCCCACCTTCCCAAGACCCTCTCTGCCCACAGGGCTCAGGCAGCAAAAAACCCAATTCCCAGCCTGAGCAGCTCCAGAGAAGGAAAATCCCTCCCTGCAAGAACCACTGGACACAGAGCAACCCTCCCAAAACATCTCTCCTTAGAGGGGCAGCAGTGAAGGGAGCTCTTCAAATCCCAGAGGAAGGGCCTGGATGCCCCAGGAAGAGATAAACCAGCATTGAGGAGCAATTGGGCACATTTTGAATTTACAGATTTATTTCTCAGCTCTGTTAAAACAACACTGACAATGCTCCGTTATGGTAGGTGGGAATGATTTTCTATAACTGGAAGGAAGCCCTGCTGTGTAATTTGGGATGTTATTGATGCTCTAAACCCTCTTATCCCAGGGATTCAGTGCC
This sequence comes from Orthonyx spaldingii, assembly GCA_013397795.1. NCBI lineage: Eukaryota > Metazoa > Chordata > Aves > Passeriformes > Orthonychidae > Orthonyx > Orthonyx spaldingii. Next base: position 980,818 of record VZTJ01001127.1, on the reverse strand, counting down.
AGCCTGAGCTGCAGGTTTTGAGCAGGTTTTCCCAGGAGGTTTTTTTGGCTGTTGGGAGATGTTGCAAACCAGGATCAAACCCTTTAGCAAGGAGGTCTCTCACCAGCAGCCAGGCCCAGGATGTAAATCCCACCACTGCCATTAATACCTCCAGATATGAGAGATAAAGAGAAATATCAAATCCCTGTTTTCTCACAGTGCTGGATCCGTTGGGATTCCACAAGGAAAAGCCTCCTTCTGTCCCCAACTGCTTGGCAGGACAGGACATCTGCAGCCCTCATGAATCCCACACAAAGCATCCCAAATTCCAAAGGAAGACACCACCACCAGCAGCAGCAGCAGCAGCAGCACAATAAAGATCTTCATTATTCCTCCCTGACATTTTCATGACAGAATTCATGTAGAACATAAAGAAAGCACAAGGCATGTTTACTGGAGGTTTTATAGTTCCATAAAACATAAATAAACAGCTTTTTAGATCAAAGCTGCAGGAATAAGGAAGCACTGCGGCTTCTGAGGCCTGACCAATTTATCACATCATCTGAAGTTGAAAGGAGCACTCCTGGCACTCCTGTTTCCCTCTGCAGCAATCCCACCTTAAAGGCACAGTGCCCAACACACGAGCACAACTGAGGTCCTTGCGCTTCCAGAGCAGCCCATCTGTCTTGTGGAGCCTTTTGGGAAGAGATTTTGGAGGTTCTGGAAATAAACTGGTGAAAAAGGAGCAAACAGGAGCATTTCCAGGCAGGCTCAGGACTGATTTTTCAGGTGTACAGCTCTGCAGCTCATGCCACACCATCAGGATCAATCCAAAAATCCAGCTTGCCTTGAAGCTGGTGGAAACTGTTGGTATCCATCAGCTCTGGATCCAGCCCTGGCATTCCTGAGCAGTGTGAGTCCCTCTAAATCCCACACGAAACGAGACAAGAAATGAGAATTCTCCCGAAACTTTCACCCTCCTCGTGGATCCACACCTTCCTTCCCAGCTTTTTCTCCCTGCTGGGGAAACCTGCAGGCAGGGAAATGAGCAGCCAGGGGGATCTCCCTGGCTTTACTCACTCTGCTCATCACACACCTGTGAGGGTTTGTTGGATTGGGATTCCACGTGGTGCCATCAACCCTTGGAAACATTTAGGGACCAATATCCAACTCAGTCATCTCCAAACCCAAAGCTTGAGGCTGTTTGGTCACCATCCTAAAAAAACCTTTCCTATGTCAGTTCAAGCCCTGATTCCAGACACGTGGAATTCTGGTGCAAACTCAGTGTTTACCTGCACATATTCCAGGACCTTCCATGGTTTGCTTTTCCATTCCTGCCAGAAAATCTGTGGATTCTGACTTTTGAGCATTATAGATGCTCCTGTTTCCTGCTCTGCAGTTTCCATTGGGTTCTTTGCAGGGCTATAGGCACTTGCAGTTATTTTGGACTAATATGGGGTGGTGGGAACAGAAAATCCCACCCTGAACTGTCACCTTGGGATATATTTATTAATCTGATGCCAGGCCATTCCTAAAAATACTCATGTGCCCATCAAGGCACCCCTTGAAGAGAAGAAAACCAAAGAAAATTCCCCACACAGGGACCTTCGCCCTGCTGAATCCAGGACCTGCTCCAGCCTCAAGGATTCCCAGGTCACACTGGACACATGGACAATGAAAGAGCATTCCCTGCCTCTGTGGTGACTGTGCCCAGCACCTGAAGGCCAGGCTGGGCTTTTTCTGCCTCACACATCATCACCCCGGGCCTGAATGAACTGGCAAGGCTGGTGATGATGCGTGAGGCCAAACAGAATCCAGCCCGAGCTGCCAGGGATGCCTTGGCTGCGGGTGCTGACAGGGCTGGAAAAAACTGCAGGCCAGGCTGGGAGAGCTGGATCCTGAGTCCTTGCAGTCAGTCTGAGCTGCAGGAGTGGATCTGGGGCAGGAGCTGAGATGGGGCAGGACCATGGATGGGGCAGGAGCAGAGATGGAACAGGACCAGGGATGGGGCAGGAGCAGAGATGGAACAGGACCAGAGATGGAGCAGGACCAGGGATGGAGCAGGACCAGGGATGGAACAGGACAAGGCCCAGGGCAGGACCAGGGATAGAACAGGACAAGGCCCAGGGCAGGACCAGAGATGGAGCAGGACCAGGGATGGAGCAGGACAAGAGATGGAACAGGACCAGGGATGGGACAGGACCAGACCCAAGGACCAGGCCGGGGACAGGACCAGAGATGGAGCAGGACCAGGGATGGAACAGGACCAGGCCCAGGGCAGGACCAGGGATGAAGCAGAACTAGAGACGGGGCAGGACCAGAGATGGGGCAGGACCAG
>VZTJ01001127.1:964587-977991 GCA_013397795.1 Orthonyx spaldingii | reverse complement strand
CCCAGGGCAGGACAGGCCCAGGGCAGGACCAAACCCAGGGCAGGAGAGACCCAGGGCAGGACAGGCCCAGGGCAGGACAGGCCCAGGGCAGGACAGACCCAGCGCTGCACAGGAGGTGCAGGGAGCACAGGCGAAGGACCAGCTGTGTCCTGGCAGTGTCAGCCATTGCAGGGGCTCTCCCTGCAGCTTTCCTCGGTGTGAGGGGACAGGAGGGTCACTCCCCTCCCTGGACACCCCCTTCCTCAGCCCCTTTCCCTGCCGTGGTTATGGCAGGGTGTGCTTGTGCTCAGTCCTGCTCGTTCTGCCAGAGCAAACCCTGCTCTGCCCAGTGCTGGGGTGGGCAGTGGTTCTCCCCTGAGCCTGGCTGTGCACATGGACACAGAGGAGACAGTGCCTGACATTATCCAGGAGGAGGAGAAGCCTTCCACCTTCTCCTTTGGTGCTCCTGAGCCAGACCACGGAGCTGGAGCAGCATCCGTGCACGGAGGGACATTCCCCTGCCATCCCCAGTGCCACAGACACACCAGGTTGTCCCTGAGCCCTCCAGAGTGGGTAATTTTATCCCAAATGTGCCTGGCTAAAAATATCTCACTTCTGTGTTTTTTGACCACATGCCCAGGACCATGAAAATTTTTCCGTAGGAAAAAAAGCCGAAAAAACCCCTTAAACCCATAACATCTTGGAATGATTTGACCACTTTCTTCTCAGGACATTCTCTCCTTTTTTATACCATGATGGGGTTTCTCCTGAATTTAAAACATCAATTTGGCCTAACATGAGGAGAGTGTTCATTCTTCCAAACCATAAAGATCAGAGACTCTAAACTGTTGTTCCTTAAATGTTTCATGGCACAAGGCATTCAAAGCGTAACATTAACACAAAGTTTTTCTGTAAAACAATCTGGGAAGTGTAATCTCTGTAAGAGGTTTTTTATGCACCGTGGCTAATTGTTCCTGACAGTATGATTTTACATCAGGCATCTTTTGTAAATTCAACACCATTCGAACTTTATGGCAGGTAATATTCCCTACAACTCCTCAAATCCTGCCCATGTCTAAATTACTGTTGCAGAGTGATGTTTGGGGGCTTTTTTTTTTTTTTTTTTTTTTTAGCTGCAAAATATTGGGAGCAAATTCTCTCGTCTCGCACTTGTGGCACTGGGAACAACTTTATGGAATTCTTCCACTTCTCTACGTGGAGTCAAAAGGGATTTTCACACTTTTTGCACACATCAAAGTGCACCGTGGTGGGCCAAGGGCTCATGCCTGGGAGCACAGAAGGTTTGTGGTCACCTCTGGATGGAGGAGGATGGAGATGTTTCCAGCCTGGGAGGCTGAACGTGTGGCTCCCTAAAAATTCAGCTTGTAAACCCACTTGAAATGGCTGTGTTTGAAATGTCAGGGTTTTACAGGGCCTGGCTCGGGGTTACCTCACCTGGTGTTCACCTGAGGGTGTCAGAGCCACGTGGTGGCATCCCAGAGAATCATGGAATGTTTTGGGTCACAAAGGACCTTAGAGACCAACTCAATCCACCCCTTGCCATGGGCAGGGACACCTTCCACTCGCCCAGGTTGCTCCAAGCCCTGCCCAGTGTGGTTTTGGACACTCCTGATGCCTCTCTAAGCAACGTTGTGCCGTTCCCAAGAGTTTTTCCTCTCATCCACACTTTTGGATGAGACTTCCACATCAGCTGTGGTCCAGCCTCCCTTGCCAGGCTGGCTGACCTGTGCACGAGGCTGATTCATGTGCACACACACATGAAAAAACTCCTTTTGACCAACTCATTCTACCTTATAAACTAGGGGTTATAAAAAATTTATGGAGCCTGTTCCTCCGAGGGGCTCATTCCAAAGCACACTACGCAAAACCCGGCTCTTTTATGGCATGGCAGGGAAGGGGCTCAGTCTGTGCCCTCACAGCATCCAGAGATGGGATTGGGCTTCCAAACGGACCACACAGCCTCGCCCGGGTTGCTGCGAGGGCAGCAAATGGATTTGTGCCTGGGGCTCATTGACAAGAGAGGAAACACTGGTTCTTTCTGCTGGAAATTCTCCCTCGCCCCACCCGTGAGCAGCTCCACCAAAAAGGTCAAAGAGGAGGTGATGGAATCGAGTGTGGGCCTTCAACAGAGGCACAGAAACTGCAGGAAAACCAACCTGGAGCTGCCTTTCCAGGGACAAAGGTCCTCCCTGAGGTGGCTTCACCCAGCTCTGGGTCTCTCAGAGAAGGGAGGGAGCTCCAGAGGGTTGTGAGGAGCACATGGACTGATCTCCTCCAAAGGGGAATTTGACTCCTGGCAGGTCCTGCACCCGAGCACAGCAAGGGCAATGATAAATGCCCAGAGTGTGACAGTTATGAAAATTGGAGAGAAAATCAAGGTCAATGCTGTGAACATATAAAGCCCTTTATGTGGAGGTTCAGACCAAATCAAGATAGTTTTCATTTCTCTCCATCCATCCATCCATCCATCCCCTAAACACTTTCACTGGGGTTCCATCTCCTGCCCTACTCTTTGTTCTCCCTGAAACTGCCTCACCTCCTGCCCTTTGAGCCTTTCCAAGGATGACCTTGACCTGCTGGAGAGACCCTGCTGCCCTCCTTGCTTTCAAGCTTTTGCCCCAGCCATTGAACTCCACTCCTGGTTTGCAGATCTAACAAAGAGCTGTTTCTGCAGGTGTAGCCGCCTCCAAAGTGCCACTGATTGATTCTGAAATGATTTATTTCCTTAAATTTTATTTCATTAAGTTTTATTTCATTAAGTTTTGTTTCATTTACAGCATTATCTGCAGAGTGTTACAGAGACTCGCTGCTGGCTCATGGGGTTATTCTGGGATAACTGAGGCATTTCTTTGTGAAGAGAACAAATTTGGGCCCTGTCCTACAGGCAGACCAGCAGCAAAGCTCTCCTGGCACAGGATTTAGTCTCACCTCTTCTCATGGGGCTGCAGCTCACACTTGACTTTGCTGAGGAAGGCTGCAGCAGGCACTGGGGGAAGAATTTCTAACTCTGAATTGTGACAAAAAATAAAAGAACATCAGCATCTTCTCCAGGGTCACCTGGCTGTGCTCACTACAAAATTTAAACAATCTTATGGAAAATTCTTTAGAATAATAGAGGCACAGAGTCCCAAAAGCTGCTGAATTCTGGGGCTGCTCTGGTGATTTTCACTCAGTGTTTATTTTTTTAACTGGAAGTTGATACAAAGCTGCTGTAGGACCCTCCCGGTCTGACCATATCCCCTCACCTCAGAGCTGCCAGCCCAGGGGTGATGCTCCCTCCTGCCTCATCCCCTGAGTAGGCACACTGGAAACATTTAAAACTTTCCTCTGGTGGGTTCCTGGAGGACTCACACTTAGCAGCACCCTCAGGATCCTGCGGCACCACGATGCTGAATAAGATCAGTGATAACAAAGAACACCACTCACAACAATATCACAGAGACCCTCATGCTTTACTCCCATCATTCCTGATCCAAACTCTCAGTTCAGGTGATCTGGAGCACTTCACCCCCAGATTTATTCCACGTGTTCAGCAAATCAGTTTCCTCGGCGCGGGGCTGAATTATTCATCACACTTCTTCTTCCCTAGGATGCAGAAGTTACTAAAAGGTTCCTTTCTTGTATAAAGCATTTTCGTGTTTGAGTATTAATTTTTAAAACCTCCTGCAAATCCACAGCGCTTTGCAGTTGTTTGCTTCAGCCCTTTCCAAATTTGTCATTAAGGCTCGCGAGCGTGCACGCACGGGCACACGCAGAGATCAACTTGTACAAGCAGATGTTCACAAATTTAATGCTGATTCTTTTTCATCTGGCTCCTCAAGCATTTGAGGCAGCCTTGCAACCTGGGGTCGAGTCTGTCCTTGCTCAGAAACACAGCTCAGAGTCTGCTGAGCTGGAGGTGGACAAGAACTCTGGAATTTAAGTGCTGGACAAAGGTTTAATGGGGGGAAAAAGTCCTTTTCAAGTTCCAACGTCCATCCCTCGCCATCAGATGAACACATTCATCCATCTCAGCCATCCCTGGCAGCTCCTTTCTGAAGGAGGTAACCCCATTTTTGGTGGTGCAAGAACAAAACCCATCAAATACAACATTGCCCTTGTGTTCAGTGTTAAACCCACCCTGATTTCGTGGTCAGGCAGCACAAAACCCTCCTGCTTCTATCTGCTCCTTCTGCTTTGTGTGCCCACTTCTGCTGGGAAATGGACTATTTTAAAAGCTTCAGCAGCTCCATGAGGTCACTGTAGCTACAGAAAGCTGTAAAAACTGCCTGGGTTGATGGCTCGAGCAGCCACAGGTCTTTTTCATTACAGAACAGATATAACTCTATGAAATTATTATAATAATAACATCATTTATTTCAACAGGACTGGAGCAAAAAAGCTTTATGATAGTGTTTTATATGCAACATGTGCACCATAAATATTTCCATAAAAACATGCATTAAAATATAAAGTTGGCAGAACGAAATCAAAAGCCAGGAGGAAAAAAAAAAAAAAAATCCAGTTAAAGAAGCATTAAACCATAAGCCAGGGAACAGGGAGCTCCTGCCAGTCAGGGCAACAGGCTGCTCTTTCTCTGGTTTCAGCTACTTCCCAGCACAAAGGAAAGAGCCAAGTGGCCCTGGAGAAAGTCCCTGATAAACCCACACTCACTTCCCCAGCCTGTCACTCCTCCCTCCTGGGAAGATCAGCACAGGTATCCCAGAATCCCAGAATGGTTTGGGTTGGAAGGGGCCTTAAAGATCATCTTGTTCCAACCCCCGTGGGCAGGGACACTTCCCACCATCCCAGGTTGCTCCGTGCCCAGTCCAGCCTGGCCTTGGACACTTCCAGGGATGGGGAGCCTCAGGCAGGAGCAGGAGACTGAGGCTGAAGTTGAACCCAAACCTCACAGAGCCCCAGAGACCCTCAGGGCTGCCCTTTGCACCCCCCTGACTCGGGATTCTGGGGCTGGGGTCAGGTCTCTGTTCCTCACCAGGACCTGTGGTGATTCCTGTTATCTCTGAGGGGAATACTCTGATTTTATGGCCCTGGTCAGGCACAGAGCCTGGCACTGCACCAGGGCTCTCTCCAGCTCCCCCAGCCTCTCTTCCAACACCAGGTTAAGGGGTCACAGTTACTGGCTTCAAATTTAAAATCACAGAATGTCCTGAGCTGCAAAGAACCCACAGGATCATTGATCCAGCTCCTGTGCCTGCACAGATACCCCAGAAATCCCACCCTGTCCCTCAGAGCGTTGTCCAAACTCTCCTGGAGCCCTCGGAGCTGTGCCCATTCCCTGGGGAGCCCAGCACCCTCTGGGGGAAGAACTTTTCCCTGATATTCTCCATAAACCTCCCCTGGCCCAGCTCCAGCCGTGCCCTGGATCCTGTCCCTGTCACAGAGCAGAGGTCGGGGCTGCAGATCCCTGAAATCTCCCCTCCAGGATCACCCAACTCCTGAATACGAATGACACAGACAAATCCAACAAAGGGATGGATGGAGAGCAGCCACGGACCCTCTGAAGGAGCCCAGCAGCTCCCAGGTACCAGCCCAGCCCCAGCTCCCGGCCCTGCTGCCAGCCCCAGGCACTGTTTACACCACGAGCACCCACACAACAAAATTCTGCTTCCCAGGCCAATTCTGCTGCAATCCATCATCCCCCAGCAGACTTGTCAGATTGGTTTGTCTACAAATATGTTCACACTTGGAAATATCTCCCTTCTGTGAGCAGCAAGCCATTAAACATGCATTTCTCTGGTTTTCCCATCTTGCTCTCTGTACATAAAATCAGTTCTCTGCTTTTGTCCCCAGTAAATGCCTGCTCCACGTTTTTGCATGTTTTAAATATTCACGCATACGAAAGAAGCTGTAAAAACATTGCATGGCTTATTTATTATTTAGTGCACACACTTTTTGCTGCAGAATACCAAAATAAAAAGACATTTTACTCAATTTTTTTTTTTTTCATTTCCTTTGTATTTCATTTCCATTACTCTGCTCGTTAAAGTTTAAAAACGACTTTGTTTCCTGACAGTGGGGATTTATGTGGCTCTGAGTCGGGGAGTACATTTGTACCTGCTGGCAGGGCTGGGGGGAGATGCTCAGGGAGCTTTAGGTTCATCATCTCGGAGTCCAGAGAGCATCAGGAAAGCTCAAGTCATGACTGCTGGAGGTGGAGAATTCACCCCATCCCTCAGGACACAATCCCAGTGTTAAACTGTCTCCATCCTCAGGCACCTGCACTCCAGCTTTTTTTATTTTTGCCACTGCTTCACACTCCACAAACCCCTCGTTCACTCCAGGAACCACTTCTGCAGAAAATCCTTGTGTGGCTGGACCTGACTCTGGCATCAGGGAGTGGATGTAGCTTTTCCAAGTGTTTCTTTTCTCTGGACAGGGCTGGATCTTGTTGCTGGTGCCGTAAAAACGGACTCATTTTTTAGAGAATTTTAGAGATTCCTTGCTCCTGGATCAGGTGCCTGTTCCCAAGGCCAGGCTTCAGCACCTCAGTGAGACATGGAGAAAGGCAGACAGGCAATACAACAAGTTTTTAGCATATTTATGTGCTATTTTATAACGCAGGAGTTCAACAGAGCACTGTAAAACCCCTTAAACGTGCTACACAAACACTACATTATTGTGTGTTGTGGGATGTAATCTTGTCTTGCCAGGGAGCTGCACTGGGGAACTTAAAATGCACTTTATGTCGTTTTATTCCGGGTTTTTTCACCATTTCTTCCAAAGATTTTGAATATCCTCTCTGTTTCTGGCTTTCAGGTGTGCACACATCCCTCTGGAACTGTAAATATCCAATCCTTGCCCCTCTCCCAGGAAGAAGGGCCTGAGTTTTCCTCACCTTCCTGCTCCAAGGGAACACCGTCGTGTCAGGCAGCTCAGATGCACTGAGAGGACAGAATTCACTGCAGCTCCCCAAGCTGGGGGAGGACACAACCAACTCCACTGATTTCAAGGAATGCCAGTATGAAACCCAGGGAGCTGAGCCTGAAACCGGGGAGGCTTTTCCTCGTGGCCACATTCCGTGTTCAGAGAACAACAGGAGTTTTCTGGGGGATATTCCTCACTTCTGATTTACCTGGAGGGCTCAGGAGCCCTCACAGCCTTAATTGTTACTGGTAATCACCTCACTGATTGCCCAGGGACGGTGTAATTACAGATTAATTAAAGCACGGGGGTATTTAGAAGGTGGGATGTCAGGGATTCCGGGCATTGTTGCTGCTGGACACCCTCCAGGCTCCTCCAGCTCCCAGCCATGGGTGGAAAGAGACCCTTCTTTCAACACCCTTGGAACTCAGGGGTTGCACTGAGGCTGCTGCAGATCAAAGCAGGAGTAAGTGACTGTCCCCGAGCCTGGCAGCTCCCCCCAGCCCCTGTTTATCAGGTCAGCAGCACACACACACCCTGCTGCCCGCTCTGGGATGCTGAATGCAGGGATTTGAGGCAGGGCTCGTTACTAATTATGGGTTTGTGGTGGTCAAGCCAGTGCAAAAACCATAAAAAAAAAAAAAAGTTAAAATACTGTTTTGTGTGTGTGCCTGGAGCACTGAACGCTCTAAAGGATCAGGTAATCCTGGAAGACAGCAAGAACAGAACAACACAACAGGATTCTGGAACATTTCAGTGTCCTGTTGACTCATAAGATTGGAGCAGACAGGTACAGCCCAAAGACAGCATGATCTAAATGTGGGCCAAGCTCTAACACACAGCAGGAATGTCTAATTTTAGTCTGTCCAGTTTTGGCAATGTCACCTTTAATTGCATGGCTCATTTGAATTGTAAAACACCTTTAAAAGCTAACTAGCAAAAGGAAATAGGCCATATTTTCTAGACTAACAGTCATATTCAATTCTAACTGCAACGAAATCGGGTTTAAACAGTTAATGCACGTCAGGACTGGAGTTACCAGAGGGAAACCTTGGCCTGCAAACACACAGGCAAAACTTTCAGGAGTTCCACTGGGACTGCAGGGGGATCACTTTGTTCTGCAGACTCTTTGTGTGACCCACAGTTCCGTGGGATGGATTTTCCTTGGCTAAAAAGCTGCAGATTTCCACGTTGTGTGTGCTGGGGTGAAGTGGATTTCAGATTTTCACACGGAGATCTTCTCAAATCATCCCCAGGTCCTGAGGAGCAGGAAAGCCAGGCCAGTCCCACCAGTTTCCTGAGGCTCAGGATGTGTGGAATGGCCACACCGCAGTGAGCAGTGTCCTGGATGACTTTAATATTCAATAAATCATTTTTAATAAAACACAAGCACTCAACAGGCACAAAAACACATCCAAAAAATGGGATATTAAACAAAATCTATTTGTTAACTGTGCTGTTGTGCCAGTTTAAAAATAAAACAACCAAAAATGTTGCAGAAGAGAAGATTTCCTGCAAAGCTGGGTTGAAGCTCATCAGCTCCAGCGAGGCTGGGTTTTATCTCACGTTGAACACAGGGTGCAACTCCCAAAATTTGTGATTTTTGTGGGTGAAGCCCAAGAAAGCACCCGGTGGAATCACCAAATCCATGTGGGAAGACTCTCCCAGCAAACTGCTCGTGGTCAGCAGAGGAAGGAGAAATATTGGGGAGTGCATTTAAATAATCCTGACACGCGTGAAATAATCACACCCCCGGGCCTGGGAGCCCCGATGCGAGGGCTGGCACCGCTTTGTTGTGACTCCCAGCCCTGATTAGCCCAAAATTCAGAGCCAGCTTCCCAAAGCACCCCCTGGCCCTGCCCTCCGAGGGCTGCAATCGGGGAGCTGCAATCTCAGGGAAAGTGCTGGGCGGCTTTTGCAGGAGCCAAATCCTGCTGAGCCAGTGATGGAGGTGAATATTTAAGGACTTTGCCACTGGCATAACCTGTGCTGCCACCTGAAACGCTCTTGACAAAGAGCACTATTTTTTTTTAAATTTTTTTTTTTTTTTTTTTTTCTCGTTGCTGCTGATTGAGCCGCGCACACAAGCCGGGGATGATTCCTGGAGCAGCGGCGCTCTGCCTCCCTCTAGAGCGGCTGGGATGGTACTCGCAGTGTAAACTCCTTTTTCTGCCTCTGCACCGTGCGTTCAGTGGGGTTTTTCTCGCTCTTTAGTGCAGCAGGTGAGCTCTGCCAGCACGTGTGGGGCCACATCCCCAGCAGGGACAAACTTGGTGTCCTCAGAGAAGGCCCAGCACAGCCAAATCTCTGTCCCCAAACTAATAATCGATATTAAAGGAGTTTAACTCTGTATCACCAGCAGATTTCTGCCTTTTTTAAACATTCTGAAATGTGCTCTGCAGTGGATTTGTGGTTTTCCTCGGTTTTTGTTAATCCGCTCTTTTCCACCTGAAATCTGCTCCTCCAGCCCCACCCACCCATGGTATCGTGAATTATCTGTCACTCCTGGGATAGCAGCACCCTGGGATTCACTGTCACTCCTGGGATGAGCAGCACTCTGGGATTATCTATCACTCCTGGGATGAGCAGTACTCTGGGTTTCACTGTCACTCCTGGGACAGCAGCACCCTGGGATTCACTGTCACTCCTGGGATGAGCAGCACTCTGGGATTCACTGTCACTCCTGGGATGAGCAGTACTCTGGGATTCACTGTCACTCCTGGGATAGCAGCACCCTGGGATTCACTGTCACTCCTGGGATGAGCAGCACTCTGGGATTCACTGTCACTCCTGGGACAGCAGCACCCTGGGATTCACTGTCACTCCTGGGACAGCAGCACCCTGGGATTATCTGTCACTCCCCACTGCAGTGAAAACTGGGATGTGCCTGTTAACCACTGAAGTGCTCCAGGAAAGGGGAATCCATGCCAGTGATGGGCCTTAAAATCCACGACCAGTTGAAGAATTCAATCAAGGCGAAGAAAGGGAAAAAAGGGAGTTCCCCAGGTCAACATCCTGCCCAAATTGAAGCAGAACTCATGGAATTATTTGATATGTGGGGGGTTGTGCAGGAGTGTGAAATGAGCACAGCCTGCAAGGCAGGGAGAGCACCACTGGGGACCTGATCCGTGCAGGAGAACAGACCTCTAGGAGCACCTGCAAAAACTGCTTTATACAGCTGGAATTGTGGCTAAAATTTTATTTGGGGTTCACATCCCTCCAATAGCTAAACCCAAAGCCAGGCTGATATCCCTGAGTGAGATTTGGGCAGTTACATGCAGGGTGGAAAACCCCTCCCTGCTGCAAAGGCATTTTCACAGACGGAGTTTGCTGACAGAGATCCCAGAGCAGCGCCCTTGGAACCCACTTCTGGCAGGGCTGGAATGGGCAGTGGGATTGGGAAACCCCAAATGGGCAGTGGGTTCTGGAAACCCCAAACGGGCAGTGGGATTGGGAAACCCCAAATGGGCAGTGGGATTGGAAACCCCAAACGGGCAGTGGGATCTGGAAACCCCAAAAGGGCAGTGGGATTGGGAACCCCAAATGGGCAGTGGATTCTGGAAACCCCAAATGGGCAGTGGGTTCAGCAAACTCCAAAAGGGCAAAAGAATTGGGAAACCCAAAAGGGCAGTGGGATTGGAAACCCCAAATGGGCAGTGGGATTGGAAACCCCAAATGGGCAGTGGGATTGGGAAACCCCAGATGGGCAGTGGGTTCTGGAAACCCCAAATGGGCAGTGGGATTGGGAAACCCCAGATGGGCAATGGGTTCTGGAAACCCCAAATGGGCAGTGGGATTGGGAAAACCCCAAATGGGCATCACTCCCTTTTATTCCAGAGCAGAAGCCAGCAGGTGCCCTCACACGCCCCCAGTCAAAGCACAAAGCCCACAAAAAGAATTTGTCACAAAACCGTCACCTTTTATTCCCTCGGGCCCTGATTTCACAAGGTTTTTAAGGACACGTCTGAATTTAACCTTCAGAACTCTGAAACGATCCCAGGAGCTCCATTTACACATTAAAGGTCACGTGGACATCTACATCCCACAAAAACCAAAGAGACATCTTGACTGCATTTCTCGTTAGAGATAATTGTTCCAATAATTAATAAACAATACCTGGCCTGCGGCTTTCTGAAAAATTTGTGGTTTGGTTTGCTTTGAATATCCTCAACCCTTGAAATCTGAAGTCTCCTCTCAGATTTTTCCTCTCTTAATGTATCACTTTCCCTCCTGAGGTGTCCAAAACTTGATGCAAGATCTTTGTTGGGCTAAATTCTGTTCTTTCCCCTTAAGCCTAATGAGTCATTAAAAAAGGCAAGTGGGAAATTGCCTGGCAATTAAAAACAGAATATGGAGGGGAAAAAATTAAAGTAATGCATCCTTGGACTGTAATTTAGAGAATTTATTAGTCATAAAACCTTGATGAGTTATTCTCATGGCAAAACTTGTAATAATAAGGGAAAAAAAAATGATAAAAATAATGAGCACATTTGTGTGACAGAAATTGTGGCAAGTGCAGGGAATGACAGAAGCCTCCTTGGGAAGGGTTTAGCTCCATAATTGCAATCATATGGATTTGTCTTCATGGCACTATTTTAATCATATATTGTCAATTTTGCCTTGGAAACCTTTTCCACTCAAACTGCTCGGTTTTATCTTGCAAAAGGAAACACGTATCTTGTCTTGAAGCAAACTGCAGGGAGCTGTGCGAGAACATTCCCTGAGAAAACTGGAGAGTGATGGAATTTGCAGGTTTGGAGAGATCCCTGCCTGTGGATGGGGCTGGCAGACACCCACAAACAAATTGTATAAATCTGGGTGCAAAATCAGGGTGGGAAGGGCACTGTGAGGGTGTCTCAACAAAATCAGGGATGGAAGTCACCGGGAAAATCAACCCCTGTGGTTCAGCCAACGGCGCTGTCCTGTCACAGCCCCACAGGGAGCAGCAGGGGCTGCAGGATCAGCCCTGGCAGTGCCCAGGACAGGTTGGACGTCAGCAAAGTCACACCCCGGGCACTGTCCCGGTCCCCAGAGCAGGGGTGAGGGGGGCAAACCCCAAAACTGGGCTCACCAAACGCAGCCTGAGCCTGATTTCCCCGTCCTGCTGCCAGTCCCCACCCGGGCTCAGGTGTTGCCCTGCACAAAGGGACCTGGCTGAGCCTGGGGACACCCCTGGGGAGGAGCTGCGGCCCCTCCGTGCACTACCTGGGGTCTCTCCACTTCAAACAACACAGGAAGCAGGAAAAGAAAGATTTGGATAAAACCTTGAGGGATGAATTTCCGAATGAGCAACCAGATCCTCCCGAAATCCCACCTGCAGGCCAGCCCTGAGCCGTGGGGCTCAGATTTAACATGTGGCTTCCCCCCCAAGCTGCTTCCTCCCCACGACTTTGTTTCTTTGTGCTTCTCCTCAGGAGCCAGGCTCAGAGCCTGAGCTGCTCCAACGGGGGAAAAAAGTCGGTGAGCAAACAAAAACCAGCAGGTGATAAAGAGAGGGAGCCAACAACAGCACCAGTGTCTGTGTCAAGGCTCATTTCATTCCCCACACAGGCAGTGTCCTGACAGGAGGCTGAGTAACACCCATGAGGTGCTTGATGTATTTAATGGGAGCCTCTGAGCTGTGGGGTCCTCCCTGCACCGTGTGATCTCTTCCAGAAATAACCATCCCTTGGAATGGAAGGGCTGTCACAGGCACAATCTGTCAGCAGCAAATTGAGCTGTCACCCTTGTATGTCATGTTCATTTGGCTGATTAAGGAGATATTAATCTGCTGCCATTGTTACAGTATCTGTCATCCCAGGGGAAAAAAAAAAAAACCAAAAAAACCAACAAGGATATGCAGGCAGCTTCTCTGGAGGTGTATTTATACACCCAGGGAGAGAGCAGAGAGCAGAGGTGTGCGGAATACGAATGAAACTCTAATCTGCTGCAAATATTGAACCGACTGCAACTGATTACAGACGCACGGGCAGAGCAAGCGGCAGATCCTGCTCCAGGTGATGCCCAGCCTGGCTTTGGGCAGGTCCTGCCTCCCCTGCAGGGCGGTGAGAACAACCCTGAGCAGTCAGGCTGTGGCTCCTCAGGACACAATCCAGTTTGTAATGGGCACGGGGTGTCGTGATCAGGAGTTTCTGACACCAGGTTTCGTTATTTCAGGAGACAACATCAAATGCCTTCATTGCTGTCTTTGGTACAGGAGTGTGGACTCCCCAGTTGTTTTTGCTGAGTGGTTTCAAGGCAGGAAGCTCATGAAATACCGAATAAGCCTTGAAATAAGGTCTAAACCTGATGGTTGGACTTGATGATCTTAGAGGTCTTTTCCAATCTTAACAATTCTGTGATTTAAGATTTTTTTGTTCCTCAAACACCAGGAGGTGTTTGTGCAATCCACAGCACTGAGCGCCCGTTAAACACCCCCAGAGTGAATTCACCTGGGATTCAGCAACACTGCAAAACCAGTCCCAGCTCCTCTGCCAAACCCTTCCTTCCTTCCTTCCTTCCTTCCTTCCTTCCTTCCTTCCTTCCTTCCTTCCTTCCTTC
>VZTJ01001127.1:937324-954538 GCA_013397795.1 Orthonyx spaldingii | reverse complement strand
TTTTTTTTTTTGGTAAATAATGCATTTGCTCAAGAAATGCCACGGTGGAGAGCGGGAACAGAACAGGTGTTCATTCCTAGGAGGACTCTTGGCCCTGAATCGCTGGGAATTTTAGTGGGAACGCGAGTGGAGTGGGAGAAACAGGAGTTACACCCAAGCGCTGCCTCCCCAGCTGGGGAAAACCCTCGCATGACACCCATTTCACACCCCACTGCCCGCTGCCGCCACCCAGGAATGTCATTTAACTCCCAAAGAGTCGCAAATAGTTACTCATTTGCCCTTCACACGCTGTCACCGGGTTTCTTTCCGTGGGCCCTCAAGTTCGAGCCTAAAGGGTGCAAAAAACTCTGGGATGCGAACCAGGTGAGAGGGGAAGAAAAAAAAAAAAAAAAAGAGAACTCTCTGAAGGAACCCGGATTGTTTGAAGCATGGATCTGCCACCTAACATATTCTCCTCCTTATTGCACCCAGCTCCAAACATCTTGGATCTGCGAGCGACAAAGGGAGAAGGCTCCTTTATCAAGTCAATCTCCAAGCCCCATTATGCTCCCCTACAACAGTTTCCGTAAACATTCAGCAATTTTCGGTGTCTGGGCTGCGCAGCTGAAGAGGTGCATAAACAGGCTCCAGTGAAATGTGAAGATGACTGATAATGTACTAACACTGAGACCCCTTGCTGGGATTATTACCCCCTGAGTGCTCCTTACAGAATGTGCCTCTTATCTCACACTGACAACGCTAATAGAATATGCATAGCCCTATTAGCATACAAGATAATAGCACCCTGGAGGGGACAGAGCCATAAAACTTTAAGTAGAAATCAAAACAGAAGGAGGAAGAAAAAGGGAACATTGTCACAAGCCAAAAAGGGGGGAAGAAACAAAAAAAAAAAGAGCCCGAGGGCAAATTTTGCTGCGGAAAACACACATAGTCATAATTCTTGTGCTAGTCACCATGCAAATGGTAATAGTCTTTAGTCCCATGAATGCTATCAGTGCCATGTTTGCCGTGAAACATTAATTGAGATAATGTGCCCCTTTCGGATGCAGCGGGGAGCCGTACGTCAAATTGTACCACAACAAAATTACGGCAACATCTGCAAGAAAACACGCAGCAGCCATTGGGGCACCTCGCCTTGGATGAGCCCCACTGGGGCTTCGCCTGCGCAGATGGAGCCTGGGGAGGAGCAGGAGGGGAGGCAGCAGCTGTCCCCACACGTGCGGACCTGTGGCTCTGCCCTGTGGCTCAGCCCTGCCGGGGATGCTGCCCAAAGCTTTGGGGCTGGGTGTGGCATCTCCTGCCGACACCTCCCGGAGCCCCCAGCAGCCCTTCGAGTGCCAAAGCCCCTCTTTAGTCACGTCTGGGCGCTGCATTCACGTTTGTTCGCTGTGACCTCGCATTGTCGCGGGGCTTTCAGAGCTCACCCGCAGCTGGCAGCCGGCCACGCATTCATGTGCTTTCCATCTCCCCGCAAGAGCCAAAGTAAATCTCTCAGTGCTTGGCACAAGAGCGTGAATTCAACAAAAAAAAAAGGGGCTTCAAACAAGTTTAAGATGGCTTGTCTCTACACAAGCGAGGAGCGGCGAGCTCTCTGAATGCTCATTGCGGTCCGGCTCCTGCCCACAGCTCCATCCAGATAACCCCCGGCAGCACTGGAACAGTCACCTGTCAAATACCTCCCCAGCCCGGCTCCGAGGGGCTGCGGGGAGCTGACCTCCTGCTTTTCCAGGAGCTCCGACGGGGCACTCAAAGGTCCCTGCGGTCCTCTTTGCGGGACGTGAAAGTCCCCGATGTCCTGAATGCGCAGGACCCCGCGCAGAGCCCTGGGTGCTTTTCCTTTACAGAGCGCCGGTGTCAGGAGGTAACGAGCTCCGGCATCCCCGGGGTGCATTTGGAAGCATCGTGCAAAGTTTTCTGGGATTCTTCCTGGCATTCACTGGGCTTTTCTATAGAGCCGGACTCTTTTTGTGCCGCTGGCTTTGTGTTGCAAAGTTTTGCAGCTTGTGTGAGTCCGCCTCGCTTCAGTTTGGTTGATGGCACTTTGTGCCGAGGGTTTCAGCAATTAGGACGCAGTCGGGAAAGGCTGTGGTAAAGAAAAGAGAGGCATTTTGGAAAGGGAAAGTAGCGGGGAATTAGGGGAAAGATTCCTGAATGTACCTCCACATGTGTCCGCTGCTATGCGTTTATGCATGAATTCACCCTCCCGCCAATGCTATCACAGGGAAAACGGCTCATCTCAAAAACATACGGATTCCAGAGACTGCTGAAGCATTTTGTTTAATGTTCTTCTGTGATTCGAACTCTGGGAGCTCGTTTCTCCTTTCTTCCTGGAAAGATAACAAAACCTTTGTATGCATCTTGCAGGAACTGAAGTTACCTCGTGTGAATCACAGCCGCACAACACCCCCAGGTTACCTCCATCCTCGTTTTTCACACTCCGACTCTCTGATCCTTCTTATGAGGAATGAAACAAGGAAATGCTACTTCCACTAAAAGATATCCCAGCATTGGCTAAGGAAATGCCCGGGCACCTACACCCGAAGGAAAAATATTTTGTGAACGCCTTCACTGGGCTCAAATGGGATCTGAGGTGGGTTCCTTGCCCAGGACAGAGATTTGGAATGAGTTGATTTTCAAGGTCCCTTCCAGCCCCAAACATTCTGGGATTCTATGATTCCGTGTCTCCAGGAAACAGAGACAGTGATGATTCAGCTGGAAAACCTCACTGGATGTTTACTTGGCTTGTGTGGGGGGAATATTTAGTCCGTTGTGTGATAAGGAATTACCCAGGTGAAATTGCTTTCTGTACACAGCAAAAAAAATATTAAAGCGGCTAAAATTTGGAAAAAAACTTTAGGGATGTTAAACTATGAGAACAGAGATAGGGTTGTGCACTTCAGGTGAAAGTGAGACACCTCCATGGCAGGAGGATCTACCTGAAACTGGGATCTCTCCTTCCATCAGTGCCTTTTTTGCTCTCTCCCCTTTCATGTCTCTCCTTAGCGAGGCCCAAGCCCTGGATTTGCTCTCCCTGTTCTCACTGAATCCCCTCAGTTCAGTGGGCACCTCACACGGATTTCTCTCTAAAGCCTGGCCTAATAAAGCCACGGTTCTGCCTGTGGACATTTCCTGGCTGCAGCAGCAGACAACAGCAGACGAGTAAAAAATTGTTAGTTGTGTATTCCTTGCATATCCATCCCGAGGAATTTGGTGCTCCAACACAGCCACACTCAAGGAGATGGAAACAGCACACAGGGAAAGAGAGGATTAACAACCAGCTCATTCCATGCCATTAATTATTGCAGGATAAAAATCTGTTTTCCTTCCACGAAGGTTTAACTTTCATTGAGCAGCCATTATCTCCCAGGATCCCGAGGAGCCCAGGACACGGCGGTGCCGTGCAGCCTGGGTGTTGTTATGGATTTATTAAGTTGTATCAGGGCCCATTTAGCAGCAGCTCTGCAGTTTATCACGTAAATATCGAGTGCCAAATACAAAAGAGAAGAAAATAGCAACATAAAAAATTTATCTTTGGGGGGAGGAGAGGGAGAAAGGGAGAGAGAATGGTGCTGATAATGTGATTGTGCCTTCAGCAATAGTGGCTAATATCCTTCTGCGAGGGGCGCGGTGTGAAAATATTCCAGGGCTGGGGGAGGAGGAGGAGGAGAGGGGAGCCGAGCCCCGGTGTTTGTTTGTTTTAAAGTGTATTCTGGTTGCAGGCTAGGTCAGCGGGTGGCCAGACTGAGAAAATGAGTCCCCCGGGCTGTAATAATTGTAACTGTCAGGGAAAAAAAGTCAAGGTCTTAGATAGCAGTGGTCTGCTCTGACTTCTGACCATGGAGAAATATAGATGAAAACTATTGCCTGGGGCACTCAGCGAAGAAACCAAGAGGTTTTTAACTCGTGGTGGCTTGTGCTTATGAATTGGAAAGCTCATTTTGCACCTTGGTGGTTTGTATCTTTATGGTTGTTTTCATTTGCAGTAGAAATGAAGCTCGGGGTGTTCCTTCTCCTGATGCCCAAATTTGTGACGCTATTGCCAGAGCAGCTTTGCATTTCTGAGCCCCAAACAGTGATCTTTTAGCAGTGGTGATGCACAAGGAGAGGCTGCATTTGAGTCTCTCTTGCAGTGCACTCCCCATTTACCCGAGTGGTCCAGAGCTGCCTGCCATGGATTATTCCGGAATTACACACAGGTAACTTCACTGACTTGCACAAAAATATTCCAAGGATAAAAGCAATGTGAGGGAGGGGTTGAGGAATTTAAACCACACAAGATTAAACCTTGCTAAAAGGGGGAGGAAGGGGGAAAAACCCATAAACCTTGTTTCTTCTACTTTTTTTTTATTATACAGTCCAGGACCAGTGACTAATGGGTCAGGTTTTTGTGAATCATCCATTTGGCCTTTATTTAAGGCACAGTGGGAGCTCTACTGAAAACCTGCTAAAAATCTGAGCCCAAAAAGTACCGTTTTGGTTGTCTCTTAGGCAATACCAGGCACATTCCCTGCTCCAGCTGGGAGGGAGGTGACACTGCAGCCCAGGCACTTCCTTTCCTCTGGCACAGGAGCAGCTGAAAGCAAAGCTCTGACCCAGCACTGCAAGGTTTGGAGACCTTGGACTTGTTTCTATTTGCATGGGGTGAAAACAAAATCATCTGAGCAGTGGCAAAGCTCACTCGTGTCCGGTCACCTCTTCCTTCAGTGTCCCTTTGTCTTTGGCTGGAGAAAACACTGATGCCCAGAAGCTTCCTCATCAAAATCCACGTCCTTCTGCAAAATGTTCCGGCTCCAATGAAATGTTATTTATTTTTCACTGCAAAATGCTTTGTTCAAGCACCCCAGCTTCTCTGACAGCTTTCAAATAGAAATTAATTAGTGAATGTAATGCCTTTAATACTGATTAATAAGGGGAAATGGAAATATTTATATGCACAGATCTGAATCAACTACACAAATATCAAACAGCAACTAATCCCAGTTTGAGGGTGACAGCAGCATGTAAGGTTTTGCTGGCAAAGGTGGATAATTATTGCTGGAATGGGATTTACTTGTTGAAAATCACCATAATAGTGAGCTGGGTAACATTTATGGGCCCCATCTGTACTTTACTCTGCCTGTCTGTGTCTCGTGAAGAAAGCAGAGCCTGTGGAAAGGAGAAATGGTGGTGCTTGGATGGTGGCAGTAAGGAGCCAAGTCCAATGGAGCAAACAGGGACATGGCTGGGGAAATAACACATCAATGTTTG
This sequence comes from Orthonyx spaldingii, assembly GCA_013397795.1. NCBI lineage: Eukaryota > Metazoa > Chordata > Aves > Passeriformes > Orthonychidae > Orthonyx > Orthonyx spaldingii. The sequence continues at coordinate 949,291 of VZTJ01001127.1, read as the reverse complement.
TGTTTCATCAACACATAAACAGCTCCCCTGCTCTGCCTCCCAGCAGCCCCAGATCTCAGGAATTCACATTTTTTGTTGAAATTTGTGGAGAGGCAGCAGAAAGGACAGAGGTTGTGGCACTGCTTTGGGACCCTCTTCAAAGCTCCTTCACCTCTACCCCAGGAAATGCTGACAAGAGCAGAGACTCAAAACCCAGAAAGAAGCACCAGCTCCTCTGGCCTGGCTGGAACAACAGAGCCCAGACACTTCCCCTCTTACCCTGCACTCAACCTGCTGAGTTGTACTTGGAAAAAAACATTTTCCATAATGGCATCCAGTCTCCATGGCACAGGAAACCAGTGCCACGAGAGAGCTGCTCCAGCAGCTCAGGACATCCAGTGAGAACCACAATTTACCTGATTTCTATTTGCCTTCTCACCACTGATGGGTTTTTTGGCTAATGTGAGGATTTCTGCAGGAATTCCCTGCTCATGAGATACTGATATATATGGTACCAGATTACCCCATAATCTTTGTTTTAGCCATAAATATTGGTTCATCTCAAAGCCCTGGAATGGGGAATGTGGTCACTGGGTAAGCAAAATACACCTGAAACACCTGCAACCCCTAAAGCTTCCAGCTTTGGCAACAGGACAAGGAAGGCAGAGTGGAAATCTCAGCTCTAAGGGACTTCCATGACTTTGAGTCTCACTGAGCCTTCACTTACGGGTGAGCTCAGCCTGGAGCCAGGCACAGGAATCCACAGGGCTCGCTCTTCCCAGGGTTTCAGCAATTCCAGCACTTCACTGTGCAGAAAGGAGACAAAAGTGCAGATCTGCGTGCCCAGGGCTCACAGCAGGTACCTGTGGCTCACCAGTGCAGGAGTCCCAGGCATTTTGTGTTTTAAGGTGAAGGTGGAACACACGAAGATCTCAATGTCACTGCAGAGCCGGGAGGGAGGCCTGCAAGGAGAAGGAGGAGGAGGAGGAAGGCAGGAACCTTCACAACTAATGTCAATTTTCTGCATCAAATATTTTGATAATTAAACAAAGCTGATCAAGAGAGGAAAACAGCATGTCTCCAGAGCTCCGGAAGCAGAGGCCCATTAAATAGAAGAGTCAGAAAGTGCCAGAGGCGGCAGCCTCAGATTAATGGCACTCCAGTAATAGATTTTCCCAGGCACAGTCACACAGGAGACAACTACTGTGCAGCCAGAGCAGCGATGAGGCCGTTAAAGCAACAGTAACATTAAATCACCTGGTTCCAGGGGGCCGGCGGATGGATGGCAGCGCATCGGCTCCGGCGCCGCCGCCGAAGGTGGAGAGTTCAATCTGCTCTCAGGCACAGGGGCTGCATCCCAGCAGTCATTTCCAGCAGGGGAAGCTGGCAGCTGGGATGGAGGATGAATATAAAAACAGATAAGCAGCGGTTGCAGAAGGAGCACAAATATCTCTTCCTGGAATGGGGAAATAGGGATTAAACGTCGCCGCGTTTGGGTTTGCGGGGACCGACCGCGGCTGCTTGGGTTCAGCTGCTCTTCTCAGGGAATCCTCAAGTACAGGTTTTATCTCCAGTGTTTCCCCCCTGACGTTCAGGGTGTGAAAACACCATTTTGAATTTGTTTAGATGCAGCCAAAGTCCAGGAAGGGAATGGGAGGAGGGGGAATCAGCCCTGTGCTCTTATCCGCGAGTCAGTTTTATCTCAGCAGCGCCTGAGCTGATCTTCCTTGAAACGTCCATCCTGTCTAAAGCATTTCTATCCATTTTTATAATACAATAATAACAGAAACGAGGGGTTCTTCCAAGCCCAGGCTGGCATGGATTAGAGTCCACCGCAAGAGGACTTTGCTCCCAGCTGGGGTGGATGGAAACCAGATGAAGTGGCTGAAAATCGGAAACAACTTTGAGACGTTCTTGAATCCTGATACGATCACATCACAGGGATGGGTTAAATTTATGATCTTATCTAGGATTTTTGTTTGTAATCAATCCCAGACCCACTGGCTATCACTCACTAGGAGCTTATGGTTTCCTGGTGCTAACAAGGAAAAGTTGGGACATCAAACTCCGAGGGAGTGAAGCCAAGCTAGGATATTAACAGATAGGATCAGAACTGGAATGCAGCAACAACAACAACAAAAAACCCAAAAAACAAACCCCACACTACAAAAGGGAAGTGCCAGCCTCCTGCAGCCTCTGCATTTCAGCCTTTGTCTCTTTTGGCCTGTGCTTCAGGTGTGTGCATAAACCCCATTTCCCTGGCAGAAAGATTTGGGGATAAAAGCTGAAACCACCAGAAATTAAACAGGAATACCCTGAGATCAAAGCAGAGCTTCAGTGTGGAGTACAGTTCACCCTTAATCCTGGATGTGCAGTGGGAAATGCAGCAAAATGCACTGATTTCCTAAGTTTTCTCTGAATGAATATGGATAGGGAAATTGCAGGAGTTTGTGGCATTTTCTCCTATTTTGATTCAAAAAGAGCCCTGTTTGGATAAAATAATTGAGCCAGTTTAAGTCAGGGTGGAAGAACTGCTCTTCCCTGAGCACTGCTGAACAAGGATTGGGTCTCTTGCACATTTACCCACAGCACCTCAAACTTTGGGGTCTTCAGCTGGGACAAGAACACAGCAGAATTTGGACATTTCAGCCGAATTCTGTCACCCAAACCTGCTGGGATAGGACCCCTCAGGAATGGAAAGGCACAAGGAGAACACACCCACGTGCACCTGCATTGTTTCAACTCTTTCCCTTTCTCAGGCTCTTCCAGATCCATTAAGAGCTCTTCCCACACCTTTTCCTGAGGTACACCCAGGTTCTCCATAAATCTGTGATGAAGAGAAATGGATTTTCACATCCAAGTTATTGTGCTCCACAACAGCGGTGTCATATAAGACGCAACGAATTTCCCTGGCAGGTGATTTCCAGGTGCAAATCAGGATTTTGGTGTTTAGGAGGCTTCAGGAACACCCCTGCCCTGCACTCTGCACAGCCCTTCCCACAGCCAGGAGCTCCCAAATCCACCCTGAATTGCTTTCTTCCCAACTTTGCGTGGATTAGCTGGGACTAAGAGTGTGACAAATCTGTTAATGTTCCAACAGGCAGGCCCTAATTCCGTCCATACCCTTCAGTCATTTTCCATGTGGACATGGAAACTTGGGTTTTTTTCTTTCACAAACAGGCTGCTAATATTTTCAATATAGGCATGACAAGATGGTTCAGAGAGAAAAAGTTTTAATAGGAGGCATTCAGAGTGTTTCAAAGACTCGAATGATTGAGTGGTACCTATGAGTTTTTGTACAAAAAACCAAGATATGTGTAGTAGAAGTAGAATATATAAGCTTGGAGAAGAGCTTTAGCACAGGATCACTCCAAAATGAAGTGCAATCTATGGATCCCAAGCTCCAAACCCAATCCAAAGGGGGTTTTTTATAACTGCTGGAGCATATTCAAGCCTGCATTTAGTTCAGGAGATCACAGCCAGCCCTACCAAAGCTACAGCCAGCAGGATAATTCTTCCCTCAAAGCAAACAGAACTGTCCCAGGGAAACCAGCAGGGCCAGGCTCTTTATTGTGGATCAATCAGCTCCATAAATCAGGAGTGGCTCAGCTGAAGTCACTGGTGCTGCTCTCCTTGGGAAGGAATGGATCAGAACCACCCATTCCACACAGTCCTGAAAATCAAAGTGTGTGACTGTATCAGTAGCCTGGAATTTCTCCTAATTAGCCCCAAACGTGGTACAGCTCATTACCTGGGCATGGCAACAAAGAAAAGATGGCAGAAATTGAATATAAAGTGTGAGGAGAAACACAAACAGCAAGCAAGTTCCACACACAGGTAGGGATTGAGGTGCAACAGGCATTAAACAATAGCTATAAATTATTATACCTGCACATGAATCACAATATTATTTCTTGCCAGCTGATGCTCACAGTAGAGGTGTGTGATGTTTTTCACTCTCAGTGACGTAAAAGTGGCTCCTAAAATTAGCATGGAACGGGGTTTGGGTTGAGTAAATATCCTGCAAATTTGTGCTGGTGCCTACTGGGGACACAGATTTGTGAATCTTTTGAGCCTACCTGACTGCAATGGCTTAAAAACCAGCTGGAGAAACATTGGGCAGAGGAACTCACTGATACAGGTAGACAATTCAAGGTTGATGTCCCTCCTGCCACCTAAAAAAAGGATGAAATTTGGGATCTGTGAAGGGATTCGAGGAGAAAGACACCCCTAACATCCTGAAATCACAGTGTCAGGCAAACAGGTTCCTTGTTAATCCTCAGAAGAGAAAGTGCTTGAGGATTCTGATGTTTATTCAAGCAAACAAACTTAATAAATCCTGTTAAAGTGTTACCAAGAGTTTTGCTGCTCTACTTGAGATTCATCCCCTCAAGTCTGAATTCTGGCTGAGGAGAGGAAGTGCCATTAACTAATGCAGAAAATAAATCCTGCTTTATTCCCATCAAGGGTGACTTCTTGACATTCCCAACAACAACAAACCATAAGTTTGAAAGATGCCATAACAACAAGGCCAACACAGAGACATTGGACTTGATGGTCCTTGTGAGTCCTTTCCAACTTAGGATTTTCAGGATATTCTATGAAAGTTTCTACTGTAAAAATGCAGCAATTAAATGGCAATAGCTACCCAGATACATCTTCCTTCCTGAATTAACCTAGAGGCTTTTGAAAAGCACATCCTGAGGTTAATTACATGGCTAATTAATGTGTCTGACACACGTGGCAGGCCCTGGCACAGGGTGCCCAGAGGAGCTGTGGCTGCCTCTGGATCCCTGGAAATGTCCAAGGCCAGGTTGGATGGGGCTTGGAGCACCCTGGGACAGTGGAAAGTGTCCCTGCCCATGGCAGGGGGTGAAATGAGTAGATCCTTAATGTCATCACTGATAAGAGGGAGACTCCCAACACTTGTAGCTGTTGGAATGTCCCTAATTTTATACTATGCTGAAGTATTTCAATTATCACTGCTGAAAAGGGTCAGTTTGTGTTTCCCAACGTGCTCTGTCACAGCTGGGAACACACATTTCCTCCCTGCCAGCCTTGCAGGGAGGAAACCCCCTTGAAGTCCTGGGTGTTTGTTGGGTATTTCCCTAGGAAATATTAAAACAGGAATCATCCTTTGTGCAGCAGCCCCTGCATGTGGTCCTGCCAGATGGCTTTGCACATCTGGACCCTGTGGGCACAGCTGGGCTGTGGTAGTGGCCACCAGGCTGGTGAGGTCACCTGAGGTGAAATTCCCAAGGATAGAGGCACGAATGTCTGGATCATGGAATCATGGAACGGTTTGGGTTGGAAGGGACCATCCAGTGCCACCCCCTGCCATGGGCAGGGACACCTTCCACTGTCCCAGGGTGCTCCAAGCCCCAATGTCCAACCTGGCCTTGGACACTTCCAGGGATCCAGGGGCAGCCACAGCTTCTCTGGGCACCCTGTGCCAGGGCCTCCCACCCTCACAAGGAAGAATTTCTTCTGCATATCCAACCTAAATTTCCCCTCTTTCAGTTTGAACCCATTCCCCTTTGTCCTGTCACTCCAGTTCCTGATGCAGAGTCCCTCTCCCGTCCCCAGTCAGACACTGGAAGGTGCTTTGAGCTCTCCACACATCCTTCTCTTCTCCATAAAATAAAATAAAATAAACAAAACTTCCCAAGCATAATGTGCCACCTGAATTCTAATTTTTCCCCAGTTCCATCAGTGTTTCAGAAACTCATTTCTTAAGATAATTTTCAGTCAAAAATCACAACGTGACCTGAGCCTGGAAGCTTCCTGTGCTGAAAGCCAACACCTCTGCAGTGCCTCGGGTTTTGCCCGTGCCAGTGAGTGGCTGTGCACACCGAAAATCTCTGTTGTACCCCAAAAAGTCACTGCCCACCCTCCAGTCACGCTGGGACCAGCCAAAACACCAACTCTCCCCCACATTGCTGGTTCTCAGCCCTCAGCGAGCTCTGCCCAGGGAAAAGGCCACAGCCTGGCCCCAGCTGGCCCCCTCCTTCCCATTCCCCCAGCCCTGTCAGGAATTTGAGCTGCCACACAAAATCCTGGGCTTTCCCTTCCCCTTCCATGCCTTTTTGAGCCCCTGTTTCCACATGGGTGGAAGGGACCTGCCTTTCCCTCACGGTGCCCGGCAGCAGCCACCTGCAGCTCCCACCCGAGCAATTCCTTGGAGTCACCTCCCCCGGCTCTCAGGAAGGGAATTCCTGAACTCCAGCTGCTGTTCTGATCTCTCAGATCGTCTGGAGCTGTGTCAGGGGAGGTTTAGGTTGGATTTCAGGGGAAGGTTCTTCCCCCAGAGGCTCCCCAGGGAATGGGCACGGCCCCAGGAGCTCCAGGATATTTGGACAATGCTCTCAGGCCCAGGGTGGGATTGTTGGGTTCTCTGTGCAGGGCCAGGGGTTGAATTGTGGCTCCCTTCCCACTCAGAAGATTCTGAGTCTTTCCTTGTCATCCACACCCCAACATTGTCCCTTCATCACAGCTTAAAGGAATTAATTCTGAAAGCCAGGCCTCGCCCTACTGACAGCAATCTCCTGAGCTTCTGCAGACGGACAGACTGAGGCACAACAAGAGGAGAATGACCCTTTTCCCTGAGATCATTCAGAAAAAGAGAGCAGAGAGGGGCATCCCAAGAGCTCCATTCACAATACTAAATTTGTTCCCCTCGGGGTTTCCAGGCCTGTGCCTGGGTGGGAGTCTCCACATGAATAAACGGAGCCCAGGGAGAATCATGACTTAAAGGCAGGGAAATCCTCTAAGCAGGCATTTTGCCTTTGGAGATGGGCAGCCCTGCTTCAGGGGGGAAAACTACTGTGTGAATTGGCCCTAAAATTTAATTTTCCCTTTAAAACAAATCCCTGCGCTGGCATTTTAAGCAGGCCCTGTAGTGATTTACAACACGGAGTGACATTTCCGAAAAAAAAAAAAAAAAAAGATAATGTGGGTAATGAATTATTTGCTGATCCAAACGAACAATTGGACATACCTACTTTTGGTGGATTTAATCTTCGCCGAGGCGTTAGCTGGCAAGCATGAAATATCCCTTTTTGGGGGCATTCTGGTGCATTTAGGCAGGGTACAATTACACGAGGCAGCTTTATGACACATTGACTCGGCCGAGGGTGATGCAATGTAATACAAACCCAAGTAACACGAGCTTTTAAATGCAACATGATGGCCAAAAAAATCCATCTCGGACCCGATCTTTGTTTCATTTCAGATGCCAACTGTCGTAATTCACAGGCAGCCCAAGCCCTGCTGCTTCTGCTCACGTGAGCAGCTCTGTCAAAGCCAGTGGGACGTGCCCTTATCAAGGAGGAAACTTCACTCCAAAAGGGGTGAAAACAAGGGCCTGAATTAGTTGCAACATCCAGGGTGCATCCTCTGGGACACAAAGAAATGAGCTGCACTTCACAGGGGGTTACGAAGTGCCAGGTTCAGAGCTGGCACAAAGGCTGCAGCACCTCTGAGTCCTGTTTTAAAGGCAGGAGTTTGCTCCTCTCGCTGTCTTTGGCCTGCACTGAGCAGGGATTTGGGATGCACTGACTTTCCCTGATCTATTCCTGCTCAACAAGCTCATGAGAGAAGATTTTACCTCACCCCTGATAACAAGCAACACCTGATAACACATTTCAGCACTCTGCTATCAGCAGTGCCCCGGGCCTGAGCGGGAATGGTCAAAGCCAAGGCAGATGCAGGGAGAGGAGATGAATTTGTTCCTTTTTCCTGTCTCCCTGCATTTGTTTCCCCTCCTGTGAGGTATTTCAGCCCTGCACTCCTGTCCATCAGGGCCGGACAGTAGACAGAAATGTGTCCCTTCCAATTCCGATCCTGATCCTGGGATATTTCCAACCCTCTCCGTATCCTTGATAGATAATGGTTTAATAAGCGATCTGTTTTTTATTTAAAGGGTCGGTAGTAAAACCCAGATCACATTTCTCACTTGGTGGGTTAAAAAACCGCTTACGCTCATTTCTGCAATGTAAAACGACACTATATCAAATCAAACATTTCCAGATGTGGCCAGCTTGTGGATGGAAGTGCGAGAGGAGCGAGCAGTCGTGGACAGGGTTTCCCAGGTTTTTTTAACAGGATTGGAACCCCACCTACTGGCAGAGAGGGTTATTGTGATGTCAAGGCAAGAACTCCCACTAAAAACTACACTCTTGCAGCGAGATCCCAAATATTTATTGATTTCCATACAGGCTGAGCATCACTCAAGTCAATATGGGCACCTCAGTGCTTGAAACTTATAAAAATTATATCTTAAAAGTGCCCTAAATGCCTGTTGCAGTGGCCGACACAAGGAAGAGCACAAATATCACTTTAAAGCTGGTATGTGTTGCCAACATCTATGGTACTTCGGAAAAAAATCAGTTTTAGTAAAAAAATCTTGTTCTTAATTTGGATAGTCGAAGTCAAATCAGTTTTACACAGATTTTGTTTAGTTAAGGATCCCACAAGTCTGTAGTTTTATATTCTAGTTTTACATTCTAGGAAGTCAGAAGGATGAAATAAATTATATCCCTCTGTGTTATGCCTCTCATGGCAGATCAAAAATTAAGACAGAAATTAGACAGGATGGAAGAATCTCATTTTAAATGCCCACTCCTGAATTAGACAACTTAGAAAGGAAAAGTTCTTATATTTCACTTTGAATTCACTAAAAAACACCCCATCAGCTCCTGTGCTACAACTCTCCATAAAATCAAAAATGAAGAAACCCATTCGTGGAGACCATTTCTGCAATCTTAGGTCTTGTTAAAACAGCTCAATTAGCAGCCTAAAAATTTACATTTTAACACATTTCAGAGCCAGGTAAGTTTAAAGAAAAGAAGAAATTCACGTAAAACAATTTTCTAGCACTAGAAATCAATGTTTTGGCGTTCCCAAATGAGACTGTTTCTACTTGCAGCCAGAGCAACAGAGCCCACTCCAAAGGCAGAGAGCCTGCACCTCATGTGGCTCCATGGCTGCTGTTTTATTTGCATCAATCCCAAATGTCCCAGGTTTGGTTTCACCACAGAACAAAATGTTGCAACATTTTCTCTCTGGAAATCACAAGCAAAGACTGAGGAGAGAACAAGGAGTGGGTGATACAGAAAAAAAAAATCACCCATTTCCAAAGGGACTCGTATTTAAACCACACTGGCTCTCCAGGGCAAAGTCAAACTATTCCACTTTTTGGGGGGAGCAGAACAGTAAAAAGTTTTTAAGAATTACAGGGATGCTTGGAGATGTGCACTTTTATCATTGGTATGGGCTTAAGCCTGTAAAGGAGGAGTTCCTGTAATGTTTGCCTTTAAATCCCCATTGAAAACACACAGAGATGCCCAGTTTTGAACAAATTGTGGAGTGGGAGCAGCTCCCTGACAGCCCCTTCTGTTACTGTTATCCCTTCTGCAGAGGGAATCCAGATCTGTCTGCCACTGGAAAGGCACAGAAGGAAAAAGTCCTGATGGAAGAAGAGAAATTGGGCTATTTGTGGCAGCTGGAATATGCACCAGGCACGTCCAAATATGAAGAAAAACAACTCTCTGTCCTGGGACAAAGTGCTGAGAAGGACAAGAGGTTTCCACAAGTCAGAAAGACCTGGAAAGATTTTCCTTGCTGAATTGATAACGAAAGGATAAATTAAAGCATCAGCTGTTTGGATAGGGGTGAGGTAGAGCCACCCTTCCCCTCCAGGAGAAGGGAAATGAGATGTTCAGGCTCAGAGGGAAGTGTCAGCCCCTGAGAGTTTCTGAGAAAATAATCCTTTGAAAAGTTGCATTTCTGGCACACTTGGAATGGAATGGAAGGGAATAGTTGTACCTGGCCAGAGAGAGGACTCAGCAGGTACCATCTGCCATGGGGACACTGCACCAGCCCTCCCCTGCCCCTCCTGGCAGCCCAGGCAGCTGGGCTGAGCTTAACAGAGGAGGTTCCGAATAAAAAAAAAGGGAGTTTGCATCAGCACCGGCTCTGCTTGTCCTGCTGTCTCCTGTGATCAAAGAATGCAAACAGCTGCATGTCTCAGCTCCCTGGCAATAAAAGCTGCAGCAGATCTGCTGTGTCCCCAGCCCACAGCTCCAGGGAAAGAGCAGCCACAGGCTGAGGGAGGGAGAAGCCAGCGAACACCCAGGCTGTGTTTAGCCACACTCCGCGTCCTCCTAAACTGCAATCTCTTAAGTGCCACTTACTCAATTAATCCAAGCTCTTCTACTTTAAAAGCCAAGCTGTAACATATTTGAACAGCTCAGAAACCCTACCCAACAAGCCCTGCTCCGTATCTGATCCATCAGCTGCAGCAGTGACTGTGCATTAACTAAGAGAGCCCAAGGTTTGATTAACGCTTCCGCTGCCACTTTGCTGCTGCTGCTGCTGCTCATTCCTGCTGGAATCCTGCTAAGGCTGCAATTTCCCAGCTTTTTTTAGTAGGGTGGATCTCATCTCAGTAGGGACTGTCTGTTGGACCAGCTCCTAGAACATCCTTGCGGCAGCTATAGTAACTATTTTTATAGGCAAGTTTTATTAGGAAAGTATTTTAAACGGCCTTTGAATGCAATTTAGCAGCTGGAAATAAGGCAGTTTGCCAGCATCATGTGAGCAGACAAGCTGTGGAGCACCAACAAGTGCTACCAGAGATCTTCAGTCCTCTCCAGGCTGGGCATGAAAACCCACGAGAGTTCAATGAGCCAGAAGGTGCCCTTAGGCTGCAAATGCCTGAAAGGCTGAGCTGTGCTCTTCACAGGTCCCTCACTAGAAAAGGCCCTTGTTTGGGAGGCCTAAAGGACATATTTAGAGCTAAAACAGGTCTGGAAATGGTGGTTTCATTGCACAATGGATGTCAGCTCATCATAAATACGTCACCACTTGGATTTCTGTGGCCACTTGTGAGTGTGGAAAAGGAGTGTGAGTTCAGTGCTTGGTCCTGAAAAACAGATCCAGGGTGTAAAATGAAGTGGCCCAAACACACAGAGCCCAACACACGAAGAAGCAGGAAAAGGCCTGGATTTGGAGAAGTGCTGAGCAGACATGAGGCCCTGGTGCGTGGCCACGGCGAGGAACCGGGTTGGCATCGCTGGGAGCAATCAGGTGACTGAGAAAGCAAAAACAGAGCTTGAAAGAGCTGAAGATCCAGTTCCAATCTCAAGCCACCCTGGCACAGTCGTGTGGGGACTTACTGTGGTTCCAACTCATGCAAATAGGAGTGGAAAGTGGCCTCCAGGACAAGCACACGCTGAGGGAAAAGGCAGCTTTGCTTTTAGACATGACTCCAATGGTAGAGTCTGAGAGTCAATTAAGCTTTGCTTTCTCGATATCTCCTTCCAAATAAAGGCTCAGCTTGTGTGCTAGGCATTTTTAAAAATAAAATCAAACAAAATCATACATTTGGCAGGTCCTGGGCATTCCTGCTACTAAATTGTTCTGCACTTTATGCAAAATCTCAATGTATGAAATAAAGTGGAGTAGCCCCTTTGACCAGTGTCCAAGTGTTTAGAACTGTTAAATGTGAGTTTTCGCCCGTGTTTACATGTGGAATGGAACACAGCCACTCAACCACAAAATGTTCCCAAAGCAAACATCCAAAACCTGGTTGCTGGCACGGGACACCGACAGACTCGCCTGAAACCAGTCATTCACAGGATGCCAGAACAACAGATTACCACTGGGAAGGAGTGAGCCAGGTTATTTTCTTACCTCCAGGGAAGAGGCCATGGCAAGTGACAAGAAACAGGGATTGGCAAAGCAGAGTGTGGGCTCGGGGGGTTTCAGCTGAACAGAGAAAGGAGGTTGGTGTTATTTCAGATGTGCAGGGAAGTGACCATGGACACAGAAAAGTCCCCACGTGCCAAGGGTGTGGGTGAACCCCCTGAAGTGCAGGGTGAGCATTCTGCTAAGTCAAGGCTGGCTGACCAAGAGAATCCCAGAATCATGAAATGGGTTGGGTTGGATTGGGTTGGGTTGGGTTGGGTTGGGTTGTGTTGGGTTGGG
>VZTJ01001127.1:911434-937227 GCA_013397795.1 Orthonyx spaldingii | reverse complement strand
GGTTGGGTTGGGTTGGAATGGGATAGGTTGGGTTGGAAAGGACATTAAAGCTCATCCAGTCCCTGCCATGGGCAGGGACACCTTCCACTATCCCAGGGTGCTCCAAGCCCTCTCCAACTTGGCCTTGGACCATCCCAAGGATGGGGCAGCCACAGCTACTCTGGGCAGCCGCTGCCAGATGTCCTCTCACACCAATTCCTGGTGCAGAGTCCCTCTCCATCTTCCCTGCAGGGCCCCTTCAGGTCCTGGAAGGTTCAATGAGATCTCAATGAGATCACACAACCTCCTGTTCTCCTGGCTGAGCAGCCCCAACACTCCCATCCTGGATAAAGAAATAAAGCAACAGAGGTAAAGGCAAACAGAAAGAAACTCCAGTAGGACGCAGCAGCTCCAGATGTTTGTCAGAGGGGAAGGTGGGATCAGGAGGTGACCTGTGTTCCCTCAAACACAGCCCCTTGTTTTTGTGACAGCCCATATTTGTCTGCCCCTGGGTCGTGTCACTGTGGGTCTGTGCTTGTTCAGATAAATGAAAATACACCCTCAAAGCTGGCACATGATGGAAAGAACATAGCAACGTGCTGAGATCACCCTCTGGGATGTTGCAAGAAGGGAGAAATCTATGAAGTAGTGCGAGAAATTACATCCCTGCAAAAAATGTAAGCAATAGCTCAGGACACAGCTGGGAAGGATCTTTCCGAGGTCCGTCAAGGATCTTTCCAAGGTCCTTCAAGGATCCTTCCAAGGTCCTTCCAGGACCCTTCCAGGAGCACAAGTTTTAGGGAGACTTCTAGAGACTCTGCTCTGTGCTGAGAGATCCACCTGCCCCCCTTGCATGTTCCAAACTCTTCCCAGACCTGCACAACCCACGTGCCACAGGATTCTCTCTCCTGCCTCCCAAAACAAGGTCAAGGCCACTTTCTGCCACCTTTAACTTCAAGCCCTGCTCCCACCCCACACATCTGAGCCTTCCAGCTGGCAGCAGCAGCCCGGGGTGTGCCCTGTGCCACATTCCACCCCTCACCCTGCCCGTCTCACCTCCGAGAACGGGGCCGTTGCTAACAATGCACGAAATACCGGCGAGGTTTCCTCTCCTCCCGCATGTTAACACCTCGCCAGCAGCTGAGTGATCCCTGCACACACCAAACTCGTGTTATTATTCCGCCTGTGCATTGACACCTTGTTGCCTGAGCCGTGTTGATGGGTTGCAGGTGCCCCTCGCTACGAAACCGGCCAACAACCCACTCACAAATTTGCTCCACTTGTTCATATTAAAATCATATGGCCAATGCCTCCCCTAAATTGGTTCAGGCTTGAGGTACTGCTGCTTCACAGTAGGAAGAGTGTTCCAACAGGCTTTCTGCAGGCTCTGCTATTTATGGTAAACACTCCACTTGGTTGAAATAACATAAAACTTGGAGATAAACCCATTCTAGCCAAGGAAACGTTAAAGTGCCACCGTCTCTGTTTCGCAGCTTCGCAATAACTTGGGTTTGCAGCTGCCTCATGGGGCTGGGGAAGACCTGAGCACCACATGTTCTCTGCTTAGCAGTTGGAATCCAAGGAAATGTCTTTATTTTCTGGTTTTACTTGGTTACAAGGTTGTCTGGGCAATGTCAGGCAGGGTTCTGCCTCTGATATTTGGGACAACGGGAGCTCTGTGGGACCGAGACTGCAAAGAGCGGTGGAAATTTTGCAAGGTAGACCAGCTTAGGCTCTGAAGATTCACTGATTGCTGAGCCTGGAAGGGTGGAGGGGAATATTTGCTGGTGCTCTTTCATTTATTTAGCAGAGGAGACAGGGAAACTCTCTTTAAATGCTAACTTTGGGTTGAATTTTTATATGGATTGGCTAAAACAGTGATGCTGGTTTTCGTCTTCCCACACAACTCAATCCATTCTCCAGCATTTGTTTACAGGTCCCAGTTATGATCCCTGGGGAGTTCAGCCACTATGAAAATAAAATCAAAGCACCTCAGAAGCCCTCAAAGACAACACATTATCCCAAATACTCCTGATGTGCTTGTACTCCTTTCACACTTTGTTGTCTGCAAAATATTTTAACAGGTGGACTGGCAACTGTGCCCAAAGTGATTTGAACCCAGAATTTTTTAGGTATTTCAGAGATAAGCACCGAGCTGGGCTCCATTACCCCGCAGTGACAGAGAGGGCTGGAGTTGTTATAGAAACTGAGTCACTTGCCAGAGATCCAGGCAGGAAACATGGTCACTGTAAGAGCCAGAGCACCCAGCCAGACCTGAGGAATTTGCCGATTTTCTGCCAAGTCCTCGCATGGAACAGAAAAACAAAGTAACATGAAACACGGCCCTCGGTGCTGGCACAGGCCTGGAAAGGAGGCCTTGCCAGCCAAGGCTGTTTCCTTCCTCTGCAAAGGTGACCACCTCATTTTTTGATCACTTAAATATGTGTCTTTGTTGTACAGACTGATTTGCAGGTTCGTGGCCACCCCAACTGTGCTCAGAGAAGCAAATGAAAATGATGGGATTACCCCTGTTCTCTAATAATAATTCCAGTGAGCAAAGGTCTAGGGAAATAACCTGGGGAACAGAGCTCAGCTGGCCCCAAAACATCATTTGTGACCTGCCATGGCTACTGTAAATCCAGCTGGAGTTACGGCTGTGTCAGTGCAAGGCATCTAAAATCTGTGAGATTTTCCTGGAAATCCTATTTACATGTCAAAAATAATTTTAAAAAAAGTAAAATAGGAAGAGTGTGTGCTTCTGCAACTAACAGATACTTTAAAAAGAGAATTTTACATGGCACCTTTATCTGCTTATTAAAATAATTCCAAGGAATGTGTTCCAAAGAATGAGTGACACTGACTGCTCCAGGACATGCTGTTAATCCCTCACAGAAGAACTTGTGGCTTCCCTCCATGAGCACATTCTTCAAGCTTTGACTGACAATCCTTCCATCTACATTTTAGACACTCAGGTTAGGGACAGATACGTTTAAGAGTCACAAATTTACTCTTTGCTGGCAGCAGAGTTGGGGATCTCATTTGGGATGAATTCAGGCCTGGATTCAGGGAGTTGTTTGAACTCTAAAAGCCAGGCAGCAAAGCAGAGGGAGAATCTGAGGAGCGGAATCATTATCAGAACACATCAGCTCGATGCTGGGAGCTGCTCACAACGTCGTCAAACAAATGTGTGCATCTTCCAGGGGGATTTTCCCAGAATAATGGCATGCTCTGGCTCTGCACTGCTCGTGAAGGCCACCCCAGAAGTTGATGGTTTACGGTAGTTGAGGTGGGATTAGCCCTCATGAAAGACTCAGGAATACTTTTTCTCAGTGAAAGTTTACAATAATATTTTAAAGACTCTCAACCAACACCCACTCTTAAGCTTTGAAAACAGATAATGCATTTTTAATGGGATTGCACATCTGACAAGGAATTTGACTAATTCCTCTGATAGCAGACAGCTTCCTCCCCATAATTCATCTCAAAAGGATCAAAAATCAAAACACTCCCTGCCATCTTTGGAATGGCCCCCTCCTCCCCAGCCGCCTGGAAAGGATCAGATCAATTCCAGCAATTCAATGGCAGCAGAATGGAGCCACAGATACCTGACCTCCCCTTGGTCTGTCCTACCAAAATAAGGGCTGGAGTTGAGGAGGGAAAGAGGGAAAAGCCTGGAGGACAAGGGTCTGGTGGGCTGCTGACACTGAGCCCATTGTTCCCGTTTGGCCACCAGTGCTTCGGCTCTCCCAGCGTTGGTGCAGCTTCCAAACCCCTCAGAGCTGTTTGAATCACACCTCGTCTTTGTCTGGGGAACTACCAGGGGTGAAGCACCGGGAGGTGGCTGAATTCGAGGGGTTTTAGAAGGAAAAGCATGAGAGCTTTCTCTGGATTTTTTATGATTTGCCTTAATGAGGATTTCCTACTCATAATTGTGTGTTTTGCCATCACTAAAGCCGTTCTTCAGAGGAGGGGGCCAGGCAGTGCTGGCCACAATCACATGGCTGTGCCTTTAACACCACTCACAGCATAATCCCTTGTAGATGCTCCACAGCACAAACCCCAGCCAGGTCTGTCAAGGCGTTTTTAGCATTTGTTCTGTTAAAAAAACAAGGAAAAAAAACCCTGAGGTATTAGGGTGCACTAATCTTTAGAAAGGTTAATTTATTCATAGGGATTTTGACAGAGATGTATGGCTGGGCTGGAGTCCCAGGCACTTCTTCCCAAGGGGAGCTGCTTGTGCAGAGCCTGACAGAAGGAGAGAGAGGCTTCAGAACAGCCCCAAACCACATCAGCGAGGGGCTCCCAAGTGTACTGAGCACTCTGAGCAGCCCCTGCATCTCCCCCTGCTCCCCCCAAGCCTCAGCTGCCTGTTGGTACAGCACAGACACTCTGGAGACCATGGTCAGAGGAGTTCCAGACAGCAAAACATCTCTATCCCTCCCAAAAATCACAGATAATGAACGTCTTTCCCCTTTTCCAGCAGGTGAAAAGGCAGCTCAGGGTGGTGGGAGCTGTGGCAGCAGGGAACGGACGGCACACCAGGCTGCCTGGGGACAAGAGCTCTTCTTTCAGACATCTCAGTCCAGGCTCTTTTTGATCCTCCACAGTAATGTTTTGGATTTTCAGACAACATCTTGGACACTTGTTCTCAGATTGATGTTAGCAAGACTAAATGAAATCTGTTTTGCTGGATATTTTGGGATCTTTTCTCCAAAAATGCCAGAATATAAATCCTTGGATGCTCCAACAGGAGGCATCTGCTAAAATAAACTGTATCCTTGAAATAAACCCATTAGAAAGGCAGGGGGGCATCACTCTAAGGTGTCTGATCATGTCTTATTTTTCCACTGGGAACAGAGTCTGCTCCATAAAAAGATCTCTCACAGATTAGAATCTCTTTACCATTCTAAATTTAGGCAGAGAGGACGTGGCAGAAACCAGCCAAACCTTGTCTCTGCAGAGGCCTCTGGGACCTGTCAGGACACTGCAGGAAGCCAGCCTGATAACTGATTTGGCTGCTTCTTTTTAATTTGCTTGGAGTCTGTGCAATTAAACCCAAAGTTTCCATGGGCTGTAGAAGGACAGAGCCAATTTGTGGCTGCCCTCCCCTTTCTGCAGCAATTCTTCAATGTCAGGAACACCTGAGCTGATTCTTTCAGGCTCTTGACCCACAAAGCAACTTAATCCCACTGGTAGGTGGGTAGGGGAACCACAGCCCAGGCTGTCCTGGTGAGGATGCAGCCAGCAGAGTCAGGAAAATGAGCCTTTCCCTCTTTTCCCATTGTTTTGGAGCACTGTGTCCAGTTTGGGGCTCACCAAAGGACTAAAGGACCGAAGGACAGGGGCTGGAGTGTGAGTTAGGGGCAGAACTGGAGAGAGGGGACTGCTTGTGGCACAAGGAGAAGGCAAAGGGGAGAGCCCAGCGCTGGTTCTGAGCAGAGGATGCAGAGATGGGACCAGGCTGTCCTTGGAGGAGAGGGGCAGCAGGGTGGGGGCACCAGACACCGGCTGGAAGGTGGGATTTCCAAATGCACACCAGGAGAACTTTCCTCACCGTGGCAGCACTCAAATACTAGAACAGGCTGCCCAGAGAGGTTCTGCAGGCTCTGCCCTTGGGAGTGTTCCCCACCTAAGTGGAGCTGCTTGAGCAGCAGGCTGGAACTGAGGATATCCAGAGCTCCCTTCCAACCAGGGCTCTGGAATTCCATCATTCCTTCCAGTGGCTGTCCCTGGACACACTAAATGTCTCCCCACACAGAGCCAAGCACCTCTGGGAGTTCTGCATGTTCGAATTGTGCTGCAGCAAAGCAACCACTTGTTCCCACCAAAAAAAAGAGGGTTTGGCCCGAGCTGCCTGTGCAGAGCCCTTGGCTGGACCAGGATCTCAAACCAGCAGAGCACAAACCACGCCTGAATGAAGAGCTCACCCCAGAGCTCCCACCTCCGTCCCTCCTCTCACACAGTTTTCCCATCAGTCTCTTATTTCCATTCAAAACCTTTCCTGACATCTCCCCCAGAGCTAAAATCAGAAGTGGCTCATCTGCAGCTCACCTGGTTTGGTCTCCACCTGCATTTCTGGCACTGCAAAGGACAAGGGAGCAGCTCAGCTCACCCGAGCCAAGAGCAATAATGCTCTGCTGACCAGAGCTAGTTAACTGCTAGTTTGGATTATTAACCTCTTGCTCATAATGAGAGTCCTGAGGCTGCTTAAGCCACAAGACTGAATTTCCCTTAACCACAAACATGGAATCCTCATTAATATGAATCCAAGACACTTTCCCAGGAAGAAATAATTTGTAGAATGTAGAATCTACCCAGAAGCAAACGGTGCTGGATTTAGAAGTATGTTTGAAACTTCTGCAGTTCAGTTTAATTTGTCCCCAAGGAGAAGGAGGAAGGTCTGGATCACGAAATGGATTTTTATTTTTAATTACCAGGTGTCACCAGACCTTAGCAAGAAAGATTTCTGATGTTTTCCCCAACACCCCCAAATACTTGTAATTATTTTCTGGGGAATTTTACTTGAAAAACGATCTATTTCTAACTGAATTTAAGCCCGTGTTATGCAAACAGTAAACCAGCTTGTTTGAAAGTAATCTGTACCCAAGGGCTAGCAGAGGAATAAAAATAAATAAAGTATGAGAGGTTTTACAAAACCACAGACACCACCAGGTTTTCCAGGTCCGAGGGAAGAAAATCTCATTCTGCAAGACTCCCTTTTAACATCTTGGCAAGCGGGAGCTTTTAAGATGAGTTGCAATCGATCCCCGGCTCGGGTTTCGCAGCCATCAGCACCTGCTCCCTGTGAAGTGGAACGCGGCCGTGTCCAGCAGCAAAGCGGCGAGGACAGGGAGCCAAATTTATGGCGTTAATTCGAAACTCCGGCGGGGAAGGGCTCGGCAGCGCAGGGCCACTCGTTGTGGCTCAGTTGTGGGTGTCACCACGGCTCAGCGCAGCACCGAGGGATTCCTGTATGGCCAGGAGTGCTCAAAGCTCCTCTGTTTCCCTGGATGCCCGAAGCGGCTCGGTTTGCAGACAGCTCTGGCGCTGTCAGGAGCGTCAGCCCCATCCTCCTGAGCTCGTGGAGCGGTTCCCGAGCCCAGCCTGGGCAGGGCCGAGGGGAGGAGGAGGCACATCCCTGCGAGGTGCTTTCATCTCCGCAGGTGTTCTGCCGTGCCCCGGCTTTGAAGTGCCAAGGCAGCCCTTTCCCGGGTGGGATTAAGCTGTAACAGGACCGGGGGGTCTCTTTCCCCGTCGTTCTGCCCATTGTCTGAAATCCAAGCCCCTGCTGGAACCTCAAAGGGCGGCGGTGCCGGGAGAAAGCTGAGGATGGCAGGAAGGTGGGGGCATTTCTCCGAACCGGGGCTGGGTCTTTAACCTGCACTGCCAAGAGGGGAAGCTGCGGTTCAGGAACGCATCCCCCCGATGGAATCAGCGTCACGAGTGCCGTGGAATCCGGTGGAATCCACGTCCTGGAAAGCATCAGTGTGTAAAGCATTATCCCCTGGTGTCTGAGCTACCGTGCTGGCAAAAGCTTTTTCTGATGACAATCACATCCCCCACCCCCCTCACACACACTGCTTTGCATTCCAGAAAACATGGAACAACCGAAAGCCAATTTCTCCGGGCTGCAATTGGGTTTGGATTTATTCCAGGCTGTCACTATCTCACAATCTCCTTCCAGGAGTTCCCACTCGCTCCTCCCGTATCAATCGACTTTTATGTTGGTATCTTGTTTTAATCTTTTCTGTCACGTGGATGCCAAGTGCAGCAGCAGGAGCAGAGGGGGCTCAGTTTTGTGTATCACAGGGCTGGGCCATAATGCAGTTAAAGAGTCCTCTCAGGTGTGTTTGGCTCCTAGATATGCAGTGGTTTTCATCAGGTCTATTTCTAGTTTGGTTGAAATGTAAAGGATCAGTGGGGCAATTCTTCCTCTCTCAAATTTAACTTTTTTTTTTTCAGATATAGTGCCCATCAGTTATTCAACATTCATATTTTTTTTCCTGTCATAATTCTGTAATACAGAATTATTTCTGTAATAATAATAAATATAATAATATTTTTTTCTTTTATAAAACACAGATATTTTCATTCTAATTCACAAAATAATTGCTTCATTATTGCTTGGCATGGGGATGTGTTGAATCCCCCAAAATGTAGGAGCACCAAATTTCTGCCAGCTCTACCCATGGGGTTTGTTCTTTTGGGTAGGTCAGACCTGAGCCAAGGGAGAGTTGCTGCCATCCCTGATGTGCAGCCCCTTCTAACCATAGAAATAAATATCATTCCAACATTATTCCATAATCTGTTGATAAGGAGAATTCCCCCAGCTTCACAGCAAACCACACATGGTGCAGCAGAGAACTTAAACAGGAACCCACCACACAACAGCAAGGAATAATGGGCTCTGCAGGTTTCATTCCTGGTGGTCATCCCTAGCTCAAGTGGCAAATAAATTCCTCAGGCTTCCACTTCTTCCTGAAATCCAAGAGCTCTCAGGGATCAGCAGGGATCAGGACAAGCCATCGAGTGCTGCCCAGGCATCCCAGCAATGGGGGCTGCTCAGCTTTCCCTCCCTCCTGGGGACACAAAGCGGTGTCACCCTGACAGTGCCCTCCTGGCACTGCCTCCCGTGTTTGAAATGTCATCGTGGTGTGAGTTCACCTCCCAGGCTGGGACCCTGTCAGACTTCCCCTCGTTTATTGGATGGTAAAAGCGACTTCCCAGCATCGTTTAAAACCGGCAGTTTTCACCAGCAAGGTGTAAAATCCCTTTGGTGCCATTCAGAAGCTACAAATGGCTTAATGTGTAAATAATCACGACAATCACAACCCCCTTTCTGCCTGTTCAGATATCACTGGGCTCAAATCCTGGTTTTTTTACAGCATTTTTCCTTCCTTTTAACCTTCTCTTGCTGATGTATCTGATCAGTTACATCAGGAAAAATTTATTGCCTCATAAACAAATCTCTTTTATAAGCAAGAAACAAGCATTTCCTCCACAGGTTCCTCTAGCTGGGCACAGCATTCATGGAATCATGGAATAGCCTGAGTTGGAGGGACCCACCTGGATGATCAAAGTCCAACCCCTGGCCCTGCACAGATACCCCAAAATCCCACCCTGTCCCTGAGAGCTTTGTCCAAACACTTCTGGAACAGCCACTACTCCCAGCATTTAACAAATTCCATGGAACATTCCATGGCCTGACACAGGGACATAGACCCACAGCTGATACCTCCTTCTGACCATTTTTTCTTCTCTGAATACTGCAGAAAATGTTGGAGCCTCGTTTTGCCACATCTCTCTGAATAACAACTCTGATACCTCTGTGATTGTCACTAAGTTCTCTTTTCTTTCCCTTTTTTTTTTTTTTGACATTTTACACAGGACAGATGTCACCACGGCTGCTCTTGTAAACAAGATGTGGAGATGGTCTGGATTGGGTTACCTTGCTGAAATAGGCTAAAATAAATAAAAGGATGGTTGGTCTCTCTCGGATGAATTAGCTTGATTGGAAATGTCAGATTAAAAAGGCCTAAATAAACAGAGTTGGGCATCCACCCTTAATGGAGCCGAGGGCCCAGGACAAGCAGTAAAGATACAGAAAATGAAAGCCTGGATCACAGAATTATCCCTGCACAGACACAGCTGATAGGGACGGAAGCACCTCCTAAACCCCAGGCTGAGGAGGGTCCTGGATTTGCAGACACCACGGATTTAGCTAAAAGCTGTGCTGATTCTTCTTCCCCGCTCATAAATAATTTCACAGCAGCTTGAAAACATGAGTCAAGGGCACCTGGAGGTGACAGAGAGTGTCACTGCCTCCCCTCACTGCTGGCCCAGGGTGAGCTGGGATGTTCTT
The DNA here is from genome assembly GCA_013397795.1 of Orthonyx spaldingii. Classification (NCBI taxonomy): domain Eukaryota; kingdom Metazoa; phylum Chordata; class Aves; order Passeriformes; family Orthonychidae; genus Orthonyx; species Orthonyx spaldingii. The sequence goes on along the minus strand of VZTJ01001127.1, from coordinate 927,386 downwards.
CCACGGACTTTGCTTTGAGTGGGTTGAGTCCTTAAAAATCAAAGTTATTGCACTGATGTCTCCATCCACAGGATTGCCCATGTTCTAGGATACTTACAGGGTTTTGGGGCTTGTTTCTGTGCCGTCACAAATCCTTCTGGCTGCTCTGAACTGCTGAGCCGTTTTTGATGTCAAACAATCCATTATCCTCCAGCTCCTGTTGAATACATTTAAAAACCCCATAGAAACAGTTCATGTGGTGCAATAGAAAAACATTGATAATTAAAGACTCTGGCTCTTTTTACAGTATTGCCCTTTTTTACATTTAACACCTTGACCTGTTCAGACTGAAATTTCCAAAGTCTGTCCCAGACCAAGCTTTTTCCCCCCTAAAACCCAAGTCTGGCTTGGTTGGTTTGTACACAAACAAAACGTAAAGAAAAGCACATTGTTTCTCCATGCTAAATATCTTCTATAAACGGCACGGTCTGAAACATCCAGGAGGTTTAGATTTCAAGTTATTAGAAATTCCTGGATCCCGTGACTCTCCCCCAGTTAACAGCTCCGAACACAGAGCCACCTACACAAAGAATTTGGCCCACAGCAAACATATATTATTGTAAAGCCGTCTAGAAAATAGATGCTGTTCAGACCAGAAATTACCTTAAATGACTGTTGAGTTGACTGGGTTACAATATTTTAAGGATCATAAAAATAAATATAGTTGTCCAAACAGCGAGGAGCAGGGGGCTGCCAAGGAAAACACGCGGCGTGGAGGGTGCTTACCCCGGGTAGCACCGCGCTGCCTCGACACCGCGAGGCCCAGGATGAAGTGGCTCTTTGTTCGGGCTGTGTGTTTAAAAATTGACGAGTGCTCCGCGGTATCAATCACGCCTGTCAGCCAGCACAAGTGCAGATCTGTTACACTTAAAGGCTTGTCAAACCAGACATGATTTAATTTGTCATTTTTCTCTCCCTCTCTCTCCGCGCAGCGCGCACGTGCTCTTCATTACTCTTCATCATCAGGAAAATGAATGCATTTTTTGTATAATTTTTTTTTTTCTTTCGCTCCGAGAGGGTGGAGGGATGGTTGTTTACCAATGACCCAGCACTTGTGAAGAGATCATAAGCAGCTGTTCCCTACATGCCCTCACGATCGGAGAATTTAACTGAAGCCGTGGGAGGAGTGGGAGACGAGAAGGGGCTTTTTGGGGCCATTTTTTTCAATAGACAAAGGCCCCAGTCCCACACAGCTCTGCAGGAACGGAGTCTCTGGAGCTTGTCCTGCTTTCTATTCCTCCATTAAATTTCCCTCTTCAAACATCTCTAAAAAAATTTTAATGTGGTGCCTTCACGGTGTGGTTTTGGGAGAACAATTGTCAGAGTTTTGTCCACTTCAGGACTGCAAGGTTTCATTTCTGCTTTCTCTGTGAGCATGGTTTATTTTATTTTTGGAAGAAGCTTTACCTGTTGCCATAATCCAGAGGGAAAAGCAGATATACAAAATATCAGAATGTTTTTAGGGAAAAGATTAACTCCTTTGTTTCACAGTTCATGTGGGATTTTTTTCCATTTAAGACAAAGAACGAATGCTAAAGGAGAAAACAAACAACATAAAGAGAAATATATTACATTTGGAGATAGAAATATTACCTATTGATAAACAGTTTTGAAATTGATGGGAAACCTGAAGCTACATCCCCTAAAAAACTTTGAGACACCTGTCAGTGCTTTTCCTTTAAAACAAGACTAAATCAATAAAAAAGTTCTTAACTCTGGGCAGAATTCCAAATATTTCTTGCAACAGGTAAATCCCCTCTGCTGCCAGGGGGAGATGATGCCCCAGAGTTGCCCAAGGATGCCACAGTTTGGCATAATATTTTTTTTATTATTATTATTATTAATATTAATAATAATAATAATAGTAGTAGTAGTATAGAATAAAGCTTTAAGTTGAGACCCTTCTAAAGAGCTCTCAGCAGAGCCAAAGCTGTGTGGGGCTTGTCTTCAGCACTTCATAGAAATGGGTGTTTCCTCTGTTTATAGAGGAGAAAACCAGAACATCTCTAGAAGGAAGGAATGTCACAGGTCACCCATCTGTACAAAAGGACTAAAAACTCTGGAACAACACTGCAGGAAAAACAAATCTGCTCCAAATGGGACTAGAACACCCCGATCCTGGGTCAAAGCCATTGTCTGAGCTCGGGAGTGCAGGAATTTAGGTGCATCTTTCAATTAACATTTATTTCCCTGTCAGAGATTGGATAGGAAAGCCTAAAATGCAGGTTTTTTCACTTTTACCAACACCCATCTCTCTGTGCCACAGAGAAAGTCTCTGCCTTCTGCAAACACCTTCCCCCTGCAGCCAGGCCCAGCCCAGCTCAGGAGGAGATGTCATGAGAAACTCCTTCCAAGTACAACAGTGACAGTCCTGTCTCCCACGAAGGAAAGCCAAACCCAAGCCTCACTTATTCCCACATTTCCTATGGAAAGATTTCACAGGTCCCCACTGCAAGGGAGCTTGAATTAAGCTCAGTATAAACGAGGAAACTCTGCCATGGTCCATCAGCAAAGTGCAAATCTTTTCAAGAAGGCACCTAAATAACTGCAGTGGAACACGATTTATTCTGGCCCACCACGGTCCAGAGTGATCTTTGTGCTCTGAGCAGGAGGAATCCTTTCTGCAGAGCACACAATTAACTTGCAGGCCTTTTGTCTCTCCAAATAACTCCAGTGTCAGAGGCACAGGTTTGCCCAAGGATTAGGTTCTGTGTTACCCACCCAGGCTGAATTTCTGTTGGTGGTGCATTAAGAGACTCAAATTCCCAACATCTAAGACAGAGAAGGGACCAACATGGAAAATTGTATCCCTGAATGAAGTGGAACCTCTATAACACACATTAAGCGCACACAAGTCAAATAAAAGCAATCCCAAGTAGTTTTTCCATGGTTTTCCATGGCACAAGGCACAGCCAGGCCCCAGTGTCCAGCTACCAACTTGTCCTTCTAAAGGACCAGTTCTGGGACAGCAGCAAAGCCCCAGGACACTGTGATCCCTCCGTACAGCCGGGAATTCTCCTGGTGACTGTTCCCAGTGATCCATGGAGACAAAACCCAAAATCAGGGGCCAACCACTGAGCTCCAGCCTTGGCTTTGGCCTGGAGTCCCTTTCCAAGCATCCCATCTGCAGGGAGCAGGTACAGGGCTCCAGGAAGCTCCAGCCCCATAAAGCATCCCAGAACTGATGTTCCTGGGGCAGCCAAGAGCAGCAGTGGGGAGCCCAGAGGCCACTGAGCCTCCAGCTCATGCTCCAGGGGCTTTCTGAACCCAGTCCCAAGTCCTGCTTTCCCTATTAGTGTGAATGGCCCTATTGAGTTCACTTGGACTGCTTGTGGGAATATGGACAGAAAAGTTTGGCTCTGCTTTGGTAAACTAAACTTCAGGAAGTCTGAGTATACCATAACAAAGCCCCTAAAGCCAGCAAGCATCATGAAAGGAGCTTATTTCATTACTAAATCAATTTATGAGTATAAACATGGAGTTATCTGACTAAAATATGGATATTGCCCACTTGAAATACTGCACCTCAAGCCCACTAAATGTCACCAACAGGCATCCCTGAAGGAAGCAGGCAGCATGCTGCCTTTGGATGCCCCAACTATAAATCAAGAGATTTCCTGAAGTCTGCCTGGAATAGTGGAGAGTAGCCAAAATTACATGAAGTGCTATTTGTGTGCTATTAGTTGTGGGGTGGGAGCGGGGAGGAGTGTGGGAAGGAAAAAGGGGAAGAAGGAAAACCACTTTCTTAATAGTTCCTACAATGTTTGGAAAACATTCCTTCACAGCATCCATTTATCAGGCTTCCATGTAATAACTCCAGGCCAAAAAAANAAAAACCAAAAAAAACCCAACCAAAAAAAAAAAAACCAACAAAAAACCAAAAAAAGAGGCTGGAGGGAGGTAGGTGGGGGAGAGGAAAACAGGGATAGCGGGTTTTAACAGGGAAACATTGGAATGCTGTCAATGTTTCCATGTAAAAGAAATCTGGTGATTACAAAGTGCTGTTTGTGTCCAGGTGCCGCTTGGAGGTAGCGGATGATGTCAATCGGTTCTGCTCAGGGGTTTCACCTCTGAACAATAGCCCAGTCTTAGAACTTCTCAGATTTTTACACTCTGCAGCCTCTCACACCCCAGATGAGTCCAAATCCACTTCAAGAGTATCCATGGTGTCATTTCCATGGCTGGAAAAACCTGGCAGGTCCTGGGCCCTCCGAGACCTCCGTGAGCTGCAGCTGGAGCGTTCCAGGTTCTGTGCTAAGACATCTTGAGGTGTTGTGTGCATTATAAAGGGGATATTTATGGAAAAAAACATCCCCACTGCACACACAGGGCTCCACATGAAGGCCCAGCCCTGCAGCTTGTCCTCTTCCCTGACTGAATCATCCCAGAGCCATCCCGTGGCCCGGTGGGATCCTACGGGGAGACCCGGCCTTTCCCAACAGGAAAAATGAAAAGGTACCGAGCAATCAGCCCTGAGATCTGATTTCATTGTGAACCTGAAAAAAGCAGCAGGAACCAGGACACGGAGATCCAACAACGAGCACGTGTGGAGCTGAGGACAGGGGATGGGAGCAGGGCGTGATCACACACCGGGGCTGCCAGGAGGGTCCTCCCCAGCCCCGGGAGCAGCTCAGACACAAAAATCCTGCAGGAACTGCCATCCCTGGGAAAGACAGATCCCCCTGCAGCTCCAGCTCCCATTCTTGTCCTCATGTTTTAGCTGAACACGCTCGTGGTTGCCTTCTGATGTTTCTAGCTGAGAGAACATTTTGGGAAAGCACAACAAAACAGAAAAATCTCTTTGGGAATCCCTGTGGGCGCGATGGTTTTGATTAGTGCTAATGTTTTCCTGGCTGGCTGTGAAAATGCATTTAACTCTAATTGACTGGGCATTGTAATTCCAAAGCTTTCTGCAACAAAAACCCACCGAGTGACAATCTGATACAGAGGTCTGGCAAAAGATGATGTCTCTTGCTCCTCAGAGACAAGTTTAATGGAATAAAAATATTGATCTAATATAGAAAGATTGGATATACATTTTCCTATAACTTCCAGTATTGTCAAGGGGCTAAGGGAGAAAATTCTTAACATGGAAACCTTTTCATATTTGGAATAGTTTCCTCTTCAAGGAAATGGTGTAATTGTAAATTCAGCACTGCAAACCAGACAAAGCACTGAGGGCTGTGCCAGAGAGAGCAGCTCTGCACCAGCTGACTCCAGCCCATCTTCCCCAACTCCAGTTTCTGTGATTCCATTATTTCCTTTTTTGCTGAAACTCGAAAAGCAGTGGGGAGGGAGGTAGGAGGAGAAAAGTAGCAGAATTTTCTCCCTGGGATCACAGTCACACCAGCACTGGATTCAGCCAGGCAGAGATGGACTCAAACACCATTTCCCATTTCCTGAAAAGCTCCTTTCCGTGGGAGCCATGAGGAAACCACGTGTTTGCCCAACTCAGCCTCAAAACTGGGAAAAACACAAGCCTGGGTGATTCTCACACTGTAAATTTCAGCGAGGACTTTTTAAATAATGCCCTAAATTGGATCTTCTTGTGGGAAAAACAAATCTGTCAAGAGAAGAGGCTTTTTAATTTGTGAAACCAGGAGCTCAGCTGTGCAGCAGCAGCAGTGACACCATCAATTTGGTTCTGGTAGTTGATACTAAACTGGGAGGGATTCAGGGAGATGGAAACAGCACTGACTGGATGGCACCAGGGACTGTCCCCTGCTCTCCCTTCAGTTCTAGGGGTGGGGTGTCCACAACTTCTCTTCATTTTAACCACAGCAAAAATGGGAAATGGTTTTGAAAGCGAAAGGGGAAAAAAAAAAGAAAAAAAAAAGACAGAAATAAAGAACAACCCAAAAGAACACTGCGGATAAGGGGAAAAAAATCGCAGCATCGAATCAATTAATGCGAGTTCTTCCGAACTTCCATGCAAGCTTTGCCTTCAATTAGCATGATCTCACTGAACCCTCTTGTGTAGGCCTGGAGCAAAAGCAATGGAAACTTTCTCCCTTCTTGTTTTAATCTTTCACCAAGTCCTGACTTTCGCCTCCAGCCCGTCTAATTGAAACTAATCTTCGCGGGCGAGGCCTGTCTCTTTCCCTTAATCCCTCTCTAAGGAAGCTCACATGGTCCCAATTACAGCCACACCGGCCCCTTTTATTCCCCTCCTCGGCTCCTTCTGCCAGTTTCATTTTTTGAAAGTTTGCATTATTAACTCCATGCTTGCGAGTTCCTGTCTGTCACGGGGGCCTCGAGATGTTATCGCCGCTCGCCGCTGTCTAAGGTTACCATGAAAGCATTTTATGGATTACATTCTGCGAGGAGGCGATAGAGGCCACGATAGCCCAGCACAGTGGCGAGCTTCAGAGCAGCCCAGGGCCGCAATAAACGGGAGGCCAGGGAAGTGTTTATCTTGGATTTAAGTGTATACCTGCTCAGTTATCTGCGGGCACGGACAATAAGAGCTAAGAAGGCAGCGCTGGCGTTCCCCGCGAGGGGCTCACAGAGATGCTTTTGAGATGGGCGCTCCTGGCCTGGGAGGAAGGCAGGACACGGAGAGGAGCCCGGCTCGAGAATGTGGTTAACATTACAGAGTTAATGAGGTTAGAGGAAGGCAAAGATAGCCCTCGCTGGTTCCCAAGCTGGCTCTTAATCCCAAGGCAAAGCCTAGCCCGCTAATACTGAAGCTCAAGCAATTTATTAAAAATAGACAATTTTCTTTCTCTTCCTTTTTTTTCTCTCTACACTTCCTTCTCATAACTTGCGGACTCCCAGGGAATAGCTCCTGTGTTCCAGGATTTCTTGCTGGCTTGCACAGCTTCAAAGCCATGAATCCATGGTGGTGGTTGCCTGCCTGAACACATCTGAACTTCTCAGCACCACCGCAGTGACCTCTCTCATTCCCATCCCCAAAGACCACTCTGGATTTCTTGCAGCTTTCCAAGAATGACCCTCCCAACCTCACGTTCCTTTCCAAGAAGTCACACGAGAGAAGAGAGTTTTCCTCCACAGCAGAGCAGATGAACCAGTGCTGAGCCAACTGGTGACAGGAAAATGAAGGGAAGACGTGTGTGGTCACATCAAATTGTAGGTGTGGTCTTCATAATCACCAGTGGTTCTACAATTTGGGCTTTAAGCAACCAAAACCACCAAACCACTGCCAGGAACCAGATGTTCCTGCCAGGGACTGATGTTCCCATCACCCAAACAAGCACAGCTCAACTCTGGAACCACCAACCTGCCCATTTCTCATTCCAGGGCGATGGCAGTTGAAGTCTCATCTTTCTCTGGCCACAACCACCAAGGATGCTTAGTTGCCTAAAGGAAGTAGTGTTTTCTCATATTGTTCCCTTTCACTTTGGAGAAATGTTCATTTTTCAACATTTTTAAGTGTCTTTACTTCAGTTCAATAAAGTTTAAAAGCAAAAGGTCATTTTTGGAAGATGACAACTGCACCCTTTAAAATTTCAAAACAACACATCTTGACAGACTCAAAGCATTTTTCCAAAACACAATTCAAGTCAGGAATTGGTGGGAAACCATTCCCACAAGGAAAAATGGCCTTTTTAGGAAGAAATAATAACTTGCACATCTGGATAATGAATTTTTGGCCAAGGCTAACTCATGGACTGGGGTCTAGTGAGCAGCAGCTCCACCTGCAGCAGAGTCATAGCTGGATCCTCAAGGAATCAGCCGTGAGTGGAACTGTGGCTATTTCATCTACTCCTGGGTGAAGTCTGCTCACACTTCGGCTTTGAGTGCTCCTAACCTTGCCTTATGATGGAAATGCAATATGAGCTTTTCTCCAGTGGTTTTTTCAGCATAGAAATCCTCATGACTCATTGTTTCCCTCTCTTTCAGAAGACGCTTTCAATAAACGCCTGAAAATCTCACCCATCAATAACAAAAGTGGTTTTGCCTTCTCCAAATGTGAGTCAACCTTGAAAATCCCTCCCGCCTCCACATTTTGAATGAAAAAAATGATAAAATAATGAAAAAATTGAACTTGGTTTAAGTCTAACGAGTAGAGGTGCTGAAGTAGTTTGGTGCAGTATTTTCTTAAGTTTGCACCACCAATACAGATTTTAAAAAGACAAAACACATCAATGCACACCTCCATGTGACCCTGGATGTCTCTACTCTCTCTCCTGGGAGATTATGTGGTCTCTGAACTCCTTTATTGCACCTCGTTTTGGCCTGGAAAGCAGAGTCAGCAAGAAACCCCCACGCTGCAAACCCTGGTTTGCTGCTGGATTTCTCACCTCTGAGCTGAGGAGTAACAGCTCCTAGCACAACACCACCCGCTCATGGCACAGCGAGAATAGGTCGTTCTTTTCCTTTGCCCAGGATATTTATGAGGACTTGGAGAATGATTAACTGAGGGAGAGGGTGGAAATGAATCCTTCTAAACAGCGAGGCTTTGGATTCTCCAGTCGAACGAATGGCTCTTGTTCCAGATTTACAACCTTCCCACAGCCTGGCCGGGATGAGGGATAGCCTATCTTCGTCCTATTAAAGAATTTATTAGGACTGTTTATCACCAAAGTAACGTAACAAGGCTTGAGGAGGTTGGGAATAATGGGAGGAGAGCAGCCAACATTTCCCAGCTGTTCACTTGCCCAAATACTGCAGAGCTGGGGGTGGCACCTGAGGGAAAAATGTCACAGGAGAGGGGCTGGGTGGGAGAAAGTCCGGAGTCCAAAGGTGGGCATATGACAGGAACAGCTCCAAGGGAAAGAGGGACAGAGAATATATCTGTGTGCACTTGCACCACTGGTTTTCCCTCTTTTTCTCCAGCCTTGATGTTGGGCAGGGACATAGATTTTTAAGAGGGCTTTTAGGTGGACTAACGAGGTTATTCCCCATGGAGAACAAACCCCTCTACAGCTGAGTCAGACCCTGGAGATGCCCATCCCTGGAAGTGTCCCAGGCCAAGTTGGACGGGGCGTGGAGCACCCTGGGACAATGGAAGGTGTCCCTGCTCATGGCAGGGGGTGGAACGAGATGAGCTTTAAGGTCCCTTCCAGTCCAAACCATTCCTTGTTGCCGGCAGCAGAAGGAACTTTTAGAAAAGAAACAGCAATGCTGAGTGGGCAGTGAGTGCTCTGGGTCTGAGGGGAGCTCCCCAGGCATGTCCTAGCAGCCATACAATATTCCACACACTGCTGACTTGGATTTCTCCAGTTTTCAGCTGTGGAACTACCAGAATTACAGCTGCCTTGGAGACTTTTTGGGTTGGAAAGGAGGTTTGAGCTCAGGAGACGAGGAGTTTCAAAATTCACTCCATTGCTTGAGCTGAAAATATCTCTCCTGAAAGAAACATCCCCATCTCCTTACAAGAGCCTCCTGCTAGATGAGTTTTCCTCTTTGCAGAGGTTCCATTCTGATGGCAGCTCCAACCCAGGGAATCAGGAGCAATCATGGGTTGGCTCCAGAGCCTCGGTGTGTAACTGAGATCAGCCCGTTCCACTTTGGAAGCAGGCTGTCAGTAAATGTCATCTTTTATTTCGCTCCTGAAAGACAAATATGGCAACACACGCTCTGCTAGCAGGCCAAAAAGAATTCTAACTGCATGTTGCTGAAAGCAATGTTGATTTGGATTTAGCCTAGCACTGCTTGTAAAACTGAATTACACTGAATTTGTTCTAAGCAGCTGCGACGTGAAGATCTTTACACACACACACACACACACACACTTTCTGCTGGCTGCAGTGAAGCTGCAGCTGATGCTCAGGGCAAAGGCAGCTCCCCTCAAATGCACAGGAAGCCTCTATCCACTCTCTCCAGGCCTCAGGAGCCAGTGAGGTCAGTGAGAACAGAGAATTCCTGGGAGAGTCTGGCTCCAGGCTGTTGTAGGTGATCCAATAACAGGTCGGTCTCAGGGATCAGAACCTCCATGGGTGCATGGGATCTCTTTCAGTCTCCAGCCAACAGATCCCAGAACCAAAACACTGAGTTTCACAGCACTTCCACTCCCCTGGCACGAGAACTTGGTGTTCCAGCCCAACCCAAAGGCTGAGGGCACCAGGCAAATCCGAGGTGAGAAGTTTGCCAGAGAGGGCAAAGCCTAAAGACAGGGGGTACCACTGCAGCAAATGCAGGAGCTGGAATTTAAGGAGGAAATCAGCAGGGCTGGGCTGGACTCAGACATCTGGCACAGCTGCAGAGGCATCCACAGGCTCAAGGCTCACACACCTTCCCAGCGGGGTGTGGCTGAGCAGAACGGCAGGAGGCAGAGGTGGGACGTGTGTGAGATGTGAGGCCACACAAACCACCTGAGCTGTTCTGGGTTTCTGCTGCTCTGCAGAGACCTGACAGCTGCTGCAAAAGGAATGGGAGGGTTCCCTGAGCAAAGGGGAAGGCGGTTCCCTGCTTCATGGGCAGAACTGTGAGAAATAGACCTTCCCTGGAGCTCCAGGTTGTGATGGGAACTTCCTCCCTCCATGGAGAGCTGTGCCATGTAGGGTTTATGCTCCAAGGGCTCACTTCAAACACTGCTGAGAGCTCACGACATTCTGATGGGGTTTAGGTCAGGTCTAACATCTCTTGGGCAGCAGTTCCTCTCTTTCCACAACGTATTTTTGTTCCATAATCCAAAGAGTTCCAGGAAACTTCGCGGGGTCATGCCCCAGTCTGAGCCAGAGTCGACTTCCAGAACAGGATCCCAGGTCTGCCAGCTTTGGGCTCCCTCGGCTGTGGTGTCTCCACTGCTCTCACTGAGCTGCTGCGTTGATCCCTGACACCAGGAAAAACGAGTTACAAGTCACCAGGCAGAGCCTTCTTGTGGCAGCTGGTTCTGGTTTAGGCACGAGGGCGGAGGAGGGGGTCACCAATACGACAGTGACGGTTTCTGTGTTCCCAGAACACAATCCCCAACCCAACACACCAATGCCAGGGCTCCAAGTTCCCAAACCCCATCTGCAGCAATCGTTAAATAAACTCTCAACTGTGTCTTCTGTAGCTTTTAATAGACTGGAGTACTTATACTGTCAGTTTTTACTGGGCAAGATGCAATTTTCCAATAAACACGACCTCTTCCAAAAAGCAGCACTTTCTGAACTTTTTCCAGAACCCAAAGGTTTTGGCTGCAGCTGCAGCAATGGGAATCAAATTAGAAAAACAAAAATCCCTCCTTTCCCTCCATGCTCCCAAATGTTTTTCCAGGGCTGAGACGAGAGGCGCGCTCGCTGTTTGTTTCTGCTTCTGTTGGCTTTTAAAAGCACGGGAGGGTGAAGGAGCTGGGTGGCTGCGACTGGAACTTTCACAGCTTGCTTGTGTACACAGTGCCATAACCTTTGTGTCTGGCTGGGAGCAGCTGCGCTGCCATTGTGCTCCTCTGCCCGACTGTAAACTGTGGGTGAATATGGAAAACAGATTGTGAGTGATGGTGACTAATTGGAGAACATCTTGGGGGGACACCCTGAACGTGTGGGAAATGTCAGCCAGCTGGAGGCTGCTTCGGAGACCTCCGTGGCACCAGGGCCCACCAGGAACTTTGCAGATAAAAGGCAGCAGCAGCACCCCTTGTTTCAGCCTCTTCCACTTTTAGTAACTGATAATTAATCAATGAAATTTAGGTTTAAAGCTCTGATTTCATCCAGGTCATTCAGAGAATCTCTGGCTAAGGGAGCCTCTGGCAGTGGTGAACTTGGATAAATCAGCTGCCCTTTAAAAAAAGAGAAAAAAATTCCAAACAATAAAAAATATCACCACACAGACAAAAAAGTCCTAAAAACATCCCCTTTATATTCTAAAATCTTCTCCCTGGTTCTGCTGCTCTCACAGAGGGACTGACCTCTCCTAGAAAACCGTGGTGCTCCTGGCTTGGCATCACTGCCAGTGCCAGTGGGAGCCCCTGGTTCAAAATTCCAGCAGATCCAACACCCCAAAGGGAGAAGCTGCCCGTTGGAAGGGGGGTTCCTGTTGCAGGAAGCAAGACTTGCACTAGATGAAATATTAGGTTTGCTCAATTTTCAGACCACTGGCCAGTCCTGGTGGTCCAGCTCACATGGAAAGGATGGTGTTTCCACCTCAGAAAGCCATTCAGGATTTATCTGTCAAAGCTTTCCACTGCAGGTGATAAAGCCAAATAAATTCTGCAGGGAGCTTCAAATGAAATCTCTAATATTTCTTTAAAATCACAGAATTTTAATATTATCTCCTACATGAAAGACTAACGAGTCTGTAATAGTAAAATGTACTTTTTAATGGACATAAAAAGTGGATCAGCACTTTTCTTGAATACCATTACACAACACATTTTAAAGAAAATAAGATATTACACTTAAAAATAAGAGGTTAATGAGAGTGGCCCACAACAACCAGTTTTAATAAAAAATATTATATATGTAAATATAATGCTAATACTGCTGGCCTGTGGGATAAGCCCACAGCAACTGCCACACAACACATCCATGACTGGTGTCCACAGAAAATTATGATCATTAAAGTGTTGCAGCTTTTGTCCAGAGAAGCCTCTAGAGCTGAGAACACGCAGGATTCTGTAGGAAATGGGAAGTCCTGGTTGAAACAGAGGGGTTTGTGTGAAGGAGCCTCCTCAGGCCTGTGCAGTAACACCTCCACAGTCCCTCTGCCGATGCTCTGCGCCCTCACAGCACAACACCCGTTCGAAAACCTCCGGCAGCAGAGCCCCACAATGTCCCCCATTGTTCCCCAGAGCTCCCCCCGGAGCAGAACAATGGCTTGGTTGTAGTCCCAAGGAGCTGGGACATATCTGCTGTCTGTGAGCAGGGAGGGCAGCTCGGGGGGAAACCCTGCTGTCCTCCTGGGTGCTGGAAAGCCTTTCCCTTGCTCTGATACCCTCCTGAGGGCCCTCGGTTAACCAGGGGCCATCTCCCAGCACATCTCCCTGGCAGAGTGGGGTGGGACTTCGGCCCATTCTGAATTTAAACACCACCAGGACGATGGGGAGGTGACCATGGGGAGGTGTCCAGGGGGAGGTGACCAGGGGGAGGTGACCACGGGGAGGTGACCAGGGGGAGCTGACCAGGGGGAGGTGACCAGGCCTCCTCCACGGAGCTTTTGGAGATGCCCCATACCCAGCAGTGGGGTTGGGTTTTCCAGCTCGGCCCAGGGGCTCAGGAGGGCCTGGGGGAGGCTCTGGAGGAGCTCCATGTGCTCCTCAGGTGGGGCACAGGAGCCTGGCCGTGCCCGTGACCGGGGCTTCACCCCCAGCGCTCCAACAGAGCCGTTTTGTTCCGCCGGCGTGGAGGGCGTCCAAACACCGAACGTTCAGCGAGGGCAGGAAGAGCGTTTGAAGCAAATTCTTGCAGAAATAAATGTGAATTTACTTAACTTACCATGTCTCCTGCTTTTCCCCTCAGCCCCCCTTTTCCTTCCTACTGCTGTTCCTCAATAGCATCCCTCTCCTTTCCAAGTCATCCCTCACACTCACCGCTGTGTCCCCCGCTCCCTTTTGCCACCCACTGCCTGCTGCTTTATTTTCTTTTTCCAATTTTCTTTCCCCTCCCTCCACCTCAGCACAGACTTCTTTCCAGGTGAGAATATTTTACCTATTTGACTCTGTTAAAAAAACACGCTGTAAAAAAACCAAACAACAACAAACCCTGACTCTCACCATTTTTAGCCCCTCGGAACGCGCTCGCGTAAAGCCACTCCTGCACAAAGGCACCCACAGAACCAAACTTGCACAGAAATATTTGTTTCCTGTGTTCTTTCCTCTAAGTGGACCTGAGGTTTTATGGCTTTGTCAGCCACGCAGATTTTTGTCCTGAGTTTCAGCCAAAGCTTCTGCCTGGCTGTGTTTACACGTTCATTGAGCTTTCCTTCACAGCGAGTTGTGGGCCGCGGGTTGAACATTAGAAATATAAACCTTCAAAACCCCACATTTTAAAACAATCTTTCAGCAGTAATCTTGTGGGTTGAAGCCAATCTCATCATTTGGGGGCTGGTTCCCTTTTTTAATGCTCCTTGCTGAGGCTGGGCCATCCCTGGGAAGAGCAAAGCACAAGATCTCGAGAATCTGCTCTCTGGAGAGGCACAGGGAGAAAGGACACAAGGAGGAAGGTGGGAAAGTGCTTTTCCACACTTCAGAGTCCTGCAGGGAGCCCCCACAGTCCCCCAGACACAGCCCAGGGGCTGTGGGGACAGGTAACAGCCTCGCTGCTGTACGGGACAAAAAAGTTTCCTTTCCTCTTCCTCAGTTCTCTCTTTTAGGGATGTCCAAACTTCTCCATCCTCCACCCTGCCATGATTCAACACAGACACCTCAGTAACAGCTTCCCCTTCACCTTCTCCACCTTGCCATCTAAATTCCCTACAAAAATGGGCTCAGAAGGAACGTTTTCCAGAACAGAAACAGGAAGAGGACACATTCCCAGCTTGCCACCTGCCAACACAATTCCCAGCACTGGAGTTTGCCTTGTATGGCAGCAACAAAAACAACTTGGCTACCCCCAAGGGCCTGGGAAGAGTTAAATCCTCTCCTTTTCAAGCTCCCAGAGCTTTTGGAGTGCAGATATGTCCAGAATAATAGTCAGGTTGCCATTAAGTATGTTATATTAATCCTCTGTATTAAATTTTAATATAGTGATTATAGAGGAGAAAAATTGTCCTTCAGATTAGGAAGGCATTAAAGAGTTTGGGGGAAAAAAATCTTTCTTTGGAAAGAAGTATTTATCAGAAAGTTCCCAGGACATTGGTTATTCCTCAGAGCACTTCAGTGGGATGTTCAGAACCAGGGGGAGCCTCTACATTAATAAAAATGGGAGATTTACCAACATCTCTTCATTTTATTTCATCTAACATGGACTGGAAGTGTGCTCCCAAACCTAAAAAAGCACCTAATTCCAAGGGCCTGGTGATGGCTCCTCCCAGTTTCAATTATCAGTAAAGCACAGTGAGCCCATTGACTGAGGATTGTCTTCACCTGACCCCATCCTTTCAGATACTGATGAAAAATCAACAAACAAACAAAAAAAAACCCCAAAACGCAACAACCTTCCTTTGGCAAGCCCTCTGCAAATCAGACTCGAGCCAGAGTGCAGCTGGATCCCAAAATCCCAGCTCCTTTGCCTCCACAGGGATTTTTATGGTGTCCAGTTCTCCTCCAGACTACCTGGAAGGCTTCGTATTTTCCAAAGGGAGGAAAATGCTTGTGCTGGGACAGCACTGGAACCGTTGATCCCAGAGGCCCAGATCCTCCAGCAGCAGAAGGAAACAAAGGAGGCAGTGTTTTCTGGGAATGAGATGGAAGAAAAATAATTTTGGCTGAACCAGCACTTAGCAATGAAAACCCTTTTTGTCAGAAAAATTCCCAGCTAAATCTACTGGTGGGGAAAAAATTATAAATATCTTGTCCCATTGCTCTGAATGATCCTGATCCAAGGCTCAGCTGATCAGGGAGTATCACAGGGAAGGTCTTTCCCTCATGGCAGCAGCACAGAACAGTTTGTAAGGAACAGCTCTTCTCAATCACAAACACCATTCCTCAGAAATATTGCAGGAGAAGGAGAAAAGCAGATCCCAATTTTCTTTTGAAATGACTTCTTTGGTTTTGTATGAAGATGGAACTGGAATGAAGCAGGTTTTTCAGCCTCAGAGGATCACAGGAAGATACAGGAGGCATCTGGATATTGAGGTTTCTTTCATGGGAAGTTTCACTACATTTTCTTTATCCTGTTTTCAAACAGAAGAGACTGAGCATTCCCCAAAGTGACAACTCCAAGCCCTGCTCTGGCTTTCTTATATGCACAGGCATAGATAAAAGGCAGAAAATAATGTTCAGTGCTAATTGCCAAGAGTTGCCTTAAATTCTTGTTTCCTTCAGGTGCACCTTGAAGACACATCAAACACACCCAGAGCCAGCAGAGAGCCTGAATGAGTTCAGTGTCTCTGCATTTTCATTAGCAGAAAAGCCACAGTTCATTTC
>VZTJ01001127.1:886318-911382 GCA_013397795.1 Orthonyx spaldingii | reverse complement strand
AAAAAAAAAAAAGGGAAATTGAAGGGTTGGTTTTAATCTTGTCCCGGCCTGAGTGAATCCAAGAGCTGGAGCAAATGGGATCCCCGTAAATCTAACGGCAGCCCCGGTGAAACCTTATCCCAGGGCTTTTTGAGGAAGTACTTAGTGTAAGAAGTAGCAGAACTGGTTAGTGGAAACAGACCCTCTCCTCCCGCTGCAGCCGGGCCCTGCTGCTGTGACCCTGCCAGATGTGGCACCAGGGCCAGGGAGGGACCCTGGCCATGGAATTAATCAGTTCCCATTTATTTAACCCCTCCCGTGCCTGTGCTGGGGGGCTCTGCAGGGCCCAGAGGTTTCTGGGGCCGTTCAAGGTTGAGAAAAGCACGGGCAAGCCTTTGCTGCCCACTGAGAGAACAGAAATCCAAGCAGCCCATGAGATTTTGGGAAATCCCAGGCGTCCTTGGAGCCTGGTCCAGCGGTGTTCCCAGGAGCCCAAGGCTGGTGCTTGGAGCTGAGGGAATTTGGGACAACAAGGGAAGGAAATCCTGGGCTGTGCCTTCACCTGGGCAGTGCTTGCAGAGCCCTGTGGCAGTTCCCAGCCCCAGGTCCCTGCTTGGATGTGACTTCACACCCTGGAATTTGTCCCTACACAGACTCTGCCCTGGAATAACTCCTGGAGTGGCTCTAATTCCACTTCCAAGCTGAATTTCCTATCTGTTTTCTCCCAGACTCACACACGGTGATTTCTGGGCTCGGGCAGCACAGTCCTGCCCTGTCCTGGGCTGTTCCCCCACCACCTGCTGACATCCCAGCCGTGCCTGCTGATCCCAGTGATCCCAGTGCCTGAACGGGCCAGGAATCTCTGGGATTCTGGCAAAAATTGGTGCCATCCATGGGGGGAGAGGGGAACCCTAACCCTGCAAAAGGGCTGAGCTTTTGGATGTAAAACTGGAAAACAAAGGGATGTCCTGGAAGGGAAAAGAGGAAGTGGAAAGGAAAATTTAGGAAGCAAAAAATGCACTTTTTGGGTGCAAGAGGAAGCTCTGGTGTCTGCACTAATAACGAGCAGGAAAACTACTGTGCTCCCTCTTCCCACCTGTGCCTGAGCAGCATTGTTTCAAGCTTCCTCATGTTGTGTTTTTTATTTAATTTTCCAGCGAACGCACTCTTTTATCATCCAGAACCGTGAAAGTAAATTAAGAAGAAATGGTTTTCTTTCAATTAGACTCACAGTTGCTTTGAGTAACTGCCTATAATTCTATTTAATGAAAAAATAAAATCATTATTCCAGCTCTCCCTGTGCCCTGACAAGCACACAGACGGGCCCCATTAGCAAGCACTGTAGATTTACTTAATTAGAAAAATATTTTGTTTTCTCCAATTTTTAAAAAAGGAGAGAGAGGGGGGGAGAAAAAAAAAAGGCAAAAAGAAACCTCCAGGCACAATATTAATCTAACCTGTTACCTGGTGCTTAATAACTTATAAACTAAAGGCATCTATCAATCTATAATTTAGTTTTCCCTTTGATCTGCTCCAGCCCTTGGCTCCCAGTCTGGCAGCTGCTGCTGTCTTATCCGTCCTGCTTTGCTTCCAAGCACGAGGTCCCACACCCTGCCTGGACTTTAATGGGATTTTTGAACGCAAGACCCTGAGGTTGGAGGGTGTAGAAGGGCAGAAATTACACCTTGAGCTTGAGGAAATAACAGAACAACAGGAGGGAGTCAAACAAAGACCCACCACCCACCCTCTGTCCCCTTCCTGATGCTCCTGATGGGGTGATGCTCCCATCCCGCTCTTGGCTGAGGGGTGGGAGACACTCAGGACCTGACCTGCAGCTGTCAGAGACTGCCTGGACTGGTTTCAACACTTTGAGAACAAATATTCTGCTCTCCAATTGTTTTGGTGAGCGTTTCCACAGCAGAAGAGCCAAATATCAACGGGGCAATGAAATGACTCGATCGTGCCATGGGCCCTGCTGTGCCCAGCTCTGGTGCTCCCCACGCAGTGACAGCTCGAACGAGGACATTCTCTGGAAAAAAAAAGACCAAACCTCACATTTCTGACAACAAATCTCATGGAGCTTCTACTGCACTGCTGGTAAAACCCAACAGAAAGTCCAGTGGGGATCCCTGAGCGCGGCCGTGTGCTTGGCACCGGGTGCCAGAGTTTCCCTGGCATTTACGGGTTCCTGGGAACAATGCACTCTCATTTTATCTGCATCTCCCTTCCTTTCCTGATGATTATTATTCCTCTGCAGCGGAATGAATGCCTCCAAGAAGGGGAAGTTTCAATTAGGACGCCGAAACCCTAAGCTGTAGTTTTATGGCTTTAAATTAACATGTAGAGATTCGCTCCAGGTACCGTAACAAAATCAACATCCAGCCACGCTCTCTGATTACAGAGCTGATAAAGAATTTATGGA
Source organism: Orthonyx spaldingii (assembly GCA_013397795.1). Taxonomy (NCBI): domain Eukaryota; kingdom Metazoa; phylum Chordata; class Aves; order Passeriformes; family Orthonychidae; genus Orthonyx; species Orthonyx spaldingii. The sequence continues at coordinate 908,981 of VZTJ01001127.1, read as the reverse complement.
ACATAGCACAGGAAGCTCTCTCTTTGCTGGCTGCCATTCCAGGGGCAGTGCCCCTCGCTAGGAAATGATGGGGGCAGTGGCAGAGCAGATAAAACACCCGGGGCTGACCCTTTGCTGCTGTAAATCGCCCACTCTGCCCCCTTCCCGAGCCATGCAGGGCTCTGGAGCTGGCTGGACCTCTCCACCCTTGTCTCATGTCAATTCATTCCCTTTTCAGCATTCAGTGTCTTTTCTTTGCTAAAATTACACATTAACCTCCAAGGACTGCCGTTTTTCACTGTACCCTTTGTAGCCACCCTCAGCCTGCCTGAGCTGGGGACTTTCAGATTTTCACCCATCCTTACAAAACCCTCTTGAATTAATAAGGGCCAGCGATGTGCCGGCAGGCAAATTCAACTGGCAAAAAAATCAAAATCTTTCTGTCTGTGGGGGGAAAAAAACGAAGAAGCAAAGATATTTAACACATTTGAGCCCCCAAAATTAAGTCCAGAACGAGGATGGAAAAGTCAGGATTTTGCAAGCAGCCTTTTGAGGCAGGTTCTGTGCGCTGAACCCACAAGGCAGCGGCCGCTTCCTGCTTCTGTGCTAATCACGGCGAGTAAAAATAAATAATAATTCCAGGGAATATTCCCGATAATAATTCCAGGGAATATTCCCAAACGGGCCCGTTGCCGCCCTTGCCGGCGGTGCGCTGGCCCCCCCTGCTGGCGAGGGCCCGGCATGGCAGCGGTGGCGATCGAGGCTGGGCCACCCCTGCAGCGGGATTTGGGGACAAACTCCTCTTTCTTCACACACCACAACCACGGGAGTCTTCGTCTGCAAGCAGAGAACCTCTGGATGGCTGTGCAATGGGGAATTCAGCCCTGATTTTGGGTGAAAGCTGCGGTGAGATGGGTTTTGTTGGGTCCCAAATCTCCCAGGGATGCTCTGCTGGCACGTCCCGGGAATTGTCTGGTCCCGGACCTCAGGTCCGCTCTGCTGTCCTGAATCAGCACCAACAATACCCAAACCCTCTCTTACGGGTGTTTATCTGACCCATTCCCAAAATCCCTGGTGATGGATTCCACAACCTCCTCGGACAATGCGTTCCCAACTTACGACAAAATTCCTGCTGCTTCCCATCCAATGATTGACTCCTGATCCAAGGAGAAGCGCTCTCCGCAGGAAAATGTGGAATAATTCCCAGAATGACATTTTATCCAAGGGATAAGAACAGAGTGAGCCTCATCTGAAGATTTTACCCATCCAGGATCTTGGAAAAATCTCATAAATCCAAACCCACACAGGTCACTGCACCTGCCACCAGACAGAGTGGGCAACACCATCTACAAACCACAGCTTGCATTTCTCCTTCTTGTTTGGATTTGTCTTCCTTTAATTATTATGTCCTTTACACCCAATTCCAGCTCTCCATTTAACTTCTGAGTGTAAAAAAAAAAAAAAAAACCCTTAAAAAGAAAAAAAATTCTTCAAAATGCATGGAGCTGGCTATTATTTCTATTATAATATAAATAATATAATTATTATTTATAGTGTAGGTGGGGAATGGAAGTATAACCACCTGCAGAAAAAACCCCACAAAAACCAAAAACCAATCAAATAATCAAATTATATCTAAATACTAAAAACTATATCTTAATTTTCCATTGAACGAACAGAAAATTCCACCAAAAAAGGAACAAAATGGGGAGGTGGGGGGGATAAAGTAAATTAGTTTTTATTAGGAAATTTAAAATTTATTAAGTAGATATCAATCAGGAAGGCTGAGAGAGCCTTGTGCAAGGGTGCCGAGAGTCTGAGTGTGCACAGGGGTGTGCAAGGACACATCTGGGGGGCCCAAATTGCCCAAAACAAACCCAAAAACAAGCCCAGCACTGCAGCAGAACCAGCACAGGGAGAACTCCCTCGTCTGACTTCATTAATCCAACTCTTGCTCGTGTATCAAAGTGCAGCACGTTTTCTTGTAAAAATGATTAAGCTGCTAATTAAGCTGTTTATAACTTGTTTCCCTGGTTGCTAATGATAATTAACATGCAAATTAGCTGAGGGAAGAGAGGCACAGGGGTCCTCAGTTCATTACCAAGTTAATTACTGTTTGCATACTTAAACATAACAGTTATAAATGGTGGCATTTAATGTAATGGCCACGATGATAATTATACCAACGACGTTTTGAGAAGTCATTTCACTCTGTGCTGTTTTTCTGGGTGATTGATGTTGCCATGGCCGGTTGAGAAACTCGCTGCAGACCCAGACAACTTGGAAACAGCAGAACCAAACCGGTTATCCCTTAACAACATCCCCTTATCCCTGTTTGTTTGGAAAGCAGGGAAGGAATGAGGGGGAACAGGAGCAGAAAGCTTCACTATGAACAGAGGAGGGATAAAGTGGGCTGGTTAACGCTGTTTAATTTGAGCTGGCACCATTAACAGCTTCCCTTTTGTGTCCCTCACGGTCTGTTATCCCAATTTCAGCAGCGCTGGGAGTCCCTTCTGAGGCTCAGCTCATCGAGCTCATTCACTATCCTCAAGTGCTTCTATCCTAAATAAACCTGGCAAATAACACATCACACCACAGGAATGTGGTGATGGCCACTTTGCACTCGGAAGGACAGAGGCAGAGGGCACAGTTATTTTTTTTTTTGTAACGCCCCTTGCGTGGCATTTTGAGGAATTTGTTCAAACAAACCTGTTCCAATGTCCCTGGCTGGACACGGAGGTGCTGAGCCAGATGCAAAATCAGCCTAATCATGAGGGTGGGATGTCTGGGATGTTGGAGTGTTTGGGTAGCCAGAGGTTGGTCTTGGTCTCCAATCACACAAGGCCCAACTGCTCCTGATTTCAGAACTTTCCATCTAGAAAATCCTGGACTGGCAAAGCCAGGCTGGGAAATGCCAATGGAATAACTCAGAGCAGGAAAGGACAAGATCACAGGGGGTGAATTTTGCAGTACTCAGCCAGATCCTGACTGACTGGGTCAGGATAAAATGACCAGGCTAAAACTTCTCTGGCCTGGGCCACCTTCCACCCACACATTTGAGAGCTCTCTCAAACACCAATTTAATGACTGGATGTGGAACTCAGAGCTCTGGTCTGGGTGGCAAGGTGGTGATCGGTCACAGGTTGGATTTATGGATCTTGGAAGCCTTTTCCAACCTCAGAGTTCTGTGATTTCAGCTGGAAACTTCTACCCTCGAGCTTTGTATCAGAGGATGCAGCACCAGAGGGGAAGGCAGGTGCGTGAACATCCTAAAGGACACCACAGGGGAACCTCCTTCTTTCATCCCACGGATTTTTATTCCAAGTCCAGCACTCCTATGTGCCTGTGGAAGGGCAGATCCACTTCCCTGCCTCACACGGAGCCACTGCAGGACTCCCAGCACAAGGAGAACGGATTAAATCATGGAGCTGCACATCTGAACCCCAGAGCCACAGCCCAGACAGCCACCGAGACAGCAAAGTCTGCGTGTGGTGACCTCCGGGTGCCTTCTGCTGCCACTGCTTTAATCTCCAGAACGTAAACAAAGGGATTATTCCTTTTTCTAATGGAACAGCCACGCTTTTCCTGTAATCTCACTCAAGTGCATCTTAATCCTGCTCCTTGTCGAGGATCCCTGCAATCCTTTGCGTTGTCATTCTTATTGGGTGAGCACAGATGAAAATAGTCCAGTGCATGGAGAGATCGTTTTTGGCACCTTCACGCACCCAGGCAGCACCAGGAGGTTGTGATTACCTGGTGTGCAGAAAAGTTTGACCAAAGATCTGTCTAATTTATTATAAAATAGGATTTTAAGTCCTGGAGAAAAGGAGGCTATGGGGGGACCTTCTTTCTCCACAGCTCCCTGACAGGAGGGGGCAGCCAGGGAGGGGTTGGGCTCTGCTCCCAAGGAACAGGGACAGGAGGAGAGGGAACGGCCTCAAACTGGGCCAGGGGAGGCTCAGGTTGGACATCAGCAGCAATTTCCTCATTGAAAGGGTGGTCAGGCCTTGGCAGGGGCTGCCCAGGGAGGTTTGGAGTCCCCATCCCTGGAGGTGTCCAAGGAAGGGCTGGAGGTGGCACTCAGAGCTCTGGGCTGGGGACAAGGTGGGCACTGGGCACAGGTTGGACCCTGATCCTGGAGACCTTTTCCAACCTCAATGATTCTGTGACAAAAACACCACTGAAAAGACCGAGAACATCGTGAAAATAAACATTTCCTCCCAGACTTCATTAGGAAGCAGATCTGTCACCAACAACCCTTAGAGGTCTCCATTGGAACTCTGCTCAGGCCCAAAGGAACAGCAGCAGCTGTGGGGATGTGGGGACATGGGGCTGCAAATTCCCTCCATGGCAGAAGGAAATCCTGCCTCAGGCTGGCAACAGAGCCCATCCCAGCAGCTCAGCTTTCGCAACAGACTGAGGGCGGGGAACTAAAGATGGCCTGGGATGAAATTTCATCTTGTGGCTTCACACACCACCAGCAGCGCTCCTCGGCTTCAGTGGGGAGGGCACCCGGTCACCCAGCCTGGATCATTTAGGACAAACACCTTCATTCTGAATGTCTATGCCAGCCTAAAGAGAATTTGGTGTCTGCTCTCCGGCCCAGGTACGGCTCAGAGTGAAAAACAGTCGTCAAATAATTCAAAACATTTTTTACATTATTAACACCCCATCCCATTAGGCTCCTTTCTGTCAAAGAAAGATCATCCTCTTCTTCTTTTAAGTCAAATTTTCAACCCCAAATTTCTGGTTTCTCACCCTCAGCCCCAGCTAGACTTAGCATTTAAAAGCCATAAGGGAAGGGACTTGCTGCACTGCAGACACTGGGAGCCTTTAAAAGAAAGAAATGCAAGATTTCTCAGCCCTGTCTCTGAGCAGGGCTGTTGCAGATAAGTGTTTGTGCACCTCCTGCTCTGCAAAGCAGGAAAAGCAAAGTTGGCAAGCTTGTTCTGCATTTCCTCCCTCCCCACCCACCTCCCTTTAAAAATTCATCAGTAATCAGAGACATCCCGAGGAGCTGTTGTAGAGTTACTGTTTAATGAGTGGGTAGCAGACTTAATATTCAATGTTTAGGTAAACATCTCCACACTTTCCCCCTCCTCTGTGTTTTTACTATCCTTTAAGGAAAGGAACTGGTCTTGTCTACCCCACGGGACACACAGCAAATTGTCTGGGGGCTTCAGAAGAACCTTTAAGTGACATTGGGATTCCACTTGGGATTTTCACACTGGGATCTACTCAGGGATCACACCCTGAGAAATATTCTCTTTTTCCATTGAGCTCCTTACATGTTGTTCCTCTTACTCCTTCAAGGTCCAAAGTTAGGAACTCAAATTGACTCAAGTTTGATACACAGTGTAAAATTGGAGGTGTTTTTATCACCTAAAGTCAACAAAACAACATTTCATGAGGCTGCTGCCTCTCTGGCCAAGCACAGCATCCCCTAAACCATCCATGCAGAGCAGGGAGCACACGGGATCTTTATCCAAACCCGACTTTTTCAGCTGGAAATGATGGATGGAGGGCACTGCCATCCTCACGTTCTCTGTACCTACGGGGCAAAACGTGGCTGGAAGCAACTTCCAGCCCACTCAGTCATGCAGCAAAGTCAGATGATGGGTAATGATTTTTGCAGCCTGGGCCAGGCTCTGTTGAAGGCTCCGGTCCCAGTTTTATTCCCACAAGCTCTGCCTGAGCCTCCGAGGAGGGGCAGAGGTGTTTGATCAGCCCCGCTCCCCTTAATGTGATTTCTATTTCAGAACTGCCCTTGAGTCTTTCCTGGCAATATCACCTGTGGCCCGATGTGACAGCAATGCTAAATTATATCTTGATGGCTAATTAGGGTAATTAAAGTGAAAGTAATCAAATCAACGTAATGGGCAAACTCTTAATAAAATGTCAAAAAATCTCCATCCATCATAGAGGGGTTTTTTATTCTTTTGAATGTCAAAGAATGTGCAGAAAGAACGAGTTGGACTTCAGAGTGGCCCTGGCTTAAAGGGACATTCAGGCTAAACACTCCTAAAAACAAAAGTTGACCTACTGCTGAAAACACTTTTATTGTTAAAAAAATCAGGGTTGTGATTTCAAAGTAAGGGTTATTATTTAAAAGATAACAGTTATTATTTAAAACTAAAGGTTATTGTTTAAAGAGTGGTTATTCAAAAACAAGGGTTGCTATTAAAAATAGCATTTATAATTAAAAAAAAATATGGCTTATTATTAAAAAGTAAGGTTGAAAGTGTAGGCTGCACTACAGAGTTTGCTGGTTTGTGTAAGAAATTCCCTGTATCTTGTCCTGCTGAGGGTCATAACCTAGGTTAGTTTCTCCAAAGTGAGGGGGATCTTTTCCCCAAGGTGAGGGGATCCTTTCCCTGAGGTGAGGGGGATTCTTTCCCCTTAGTGAGGGGAATCCTTTCCCCAAAATGAGGGGGGTCTGTTCCTCAAGGTGAGGTGGATCCTTTCCCCAAGGTGAGGGATCATTTCTCTCAGATGAGAGGGATCCTTTCCCTGAGGTGAGGGGAATCCTTTCCCCAATGTGAGAAGGATCCTTTCCCCAATGTGAGAAGGATCCTTTCTCCAATGTGAGAAGGATCCTTTCCCCAATGTGAGAAGGATCCTTTCCCCAAGGTGAGAAGAATCCTTCCCCCAAGATGAGGGGGATCCTTTTCCTTGGATGAGGGGGCTCCTTTCCCCGAGTTGAGGAGGAACCCTTCCCCAAGGCAATGGTGATCCCTTCCCCAAGGTGAGGGGGATCCTCTCCCTCGGGTGAGGGATCATTTCTCTCAGGTGAGGGGGATCTTTTCCCTGGGGTGATGGGGGTCCTTTCCCTGGGGTGAGGGGGATCCTTTCCCTGGGGTGAGGGGGATCCTTTCCCTGGGGTGAGGGGGATCCTTTCCCTGGGGTGATGAGGATCCTTTCCCTGGGGTGAGGGGGATCCTTTCCCCGGCCGTGCCCTGCGCATCCCGCCCGGTCTCTCGGGATAAGGCGGGACAAGCGCAGGCTCGGTCCCCGCCCCGCAGGACACCCGGACCGGGCAGTGTTTGCGGTCTCCAGGCAACCCAGCTCCCGCTCCTGCCCTGTTCTCCCTCCCTCCTTTCCTCCTTCCCTCCCTGCATCCCTCCCGTCCGTCCGCCCCAGCCCCGGGCTCGTCCCCTCTCAGGTATCCGCGCTCAGGTGTGCGGGACGAGGGGCAGGAGCCTCGTCCTTCCCACCGGCTTGGAAAAGCGGATTTTCTCCTCCTTTCTCCAAGCCAAGGGAAAAGGTAAGGGCTGGGTGAGGCATCAAGGTGTGGCTCTGTCTCCTCCGTGTTCCCCGCCGACGGCGACATTGATGATTAAACATTTATCAAGTGGGTGTCCCAGCCTCATTCCGTGGGCAGGGAATGCTGACCAGGGGGTGTGGGTGCTTTCCAACCTGCCTGGGGACTGAGAACCTCTGGGATGTTTCTCCTCATGGCTTTACTCCTCCAGAAACCTGGAGGTGACCAAACCCTGGCTTTTCACAGCTGACATCTGGCATTTGTAAAGCTGTACCCCCCAAGCAGGAAAACTTGTGTTCCAGAGACCCTCATTGCTGATTTTATGTTAAAACTCTGCTCCAAAGCCCATCATTTATGATTTTCTGTTAAGCTTCAACTCCACAGCCCCTCACTGCTGATTTCCTGCTAAAACTCTGCTCCATGGCCCCCCATTGCTGATTTTCTCTCAAACTTGTGCTCCACAGCCCCTCACTGCTGATTTCCTGGTAAAACCCTGCTTCACACCCCCTCACTGCTGATTTCCCATTAAAACTCTGCTCCACGGCCCCCCATTGCTGATTTTATGTTCAACTTGTGCTCCACAGCCCCTCACTGCTGATTTTCTGTCAAACTTGTGCTCCACAGCCCCTCACTGCTGATTTTCTGTCAAACTTGTGCTCCACACCCCCTCACTGCTGATTTCCCATTAAAACTCTGCTCCAGGGCCCCCCTTTGCTGATTTTATGTTCAACTTGTGCTCCACAGCCCCTCACTGCTGATTTTCTGTCAAACTTGTGCTCCACAGCCCCTCACTGCTGATTTTCTGCTAAAACCCTGCTCCATAGCCCCTCACTGCCGATTTTTCCTTAAAACCCTTCTCCACAGCCCCTCATTTCTGTCTCACAGGCCCCGGCCACGTCCCGCCCGTGATGCTGCTTGCTGAAGGCCCAAGCCCAGAAAATGTCACCCGAGGACCTCGCTGCCCTGCTCTGCGGGGAAGGGGACGAGCACCTCTCCCAGCAGGATTTTCCAGCAGCCACCGCCTTCTACCTGGCTGCCTTCAGCTGCTGTGCCCCCACAGCAGCACAGAGAGTGAAATCCATGGGCCACGGGCTCTGGGAGAGGGTGGTGGCCACCCTGGAGGCCTGGTGCAGAGGCAAGGGTGAGATCCCCAAGATCCAGAGCAAGAACCTGGCCGTGGTGTCCCTCAGCGTGGGAATAGCTGCGGTTTTCCTCTCCACCCTGATTCCCAACAACGTGGTGGCCTCGGTGTACGAGCTGGAGGCGCTGCTCCGGCGAGGGTGCTTGGAGGAGGTGGTGAGCAAGTGCAGCCTCCTGCTTGAGGATAATCAGGATTCCATGGAGCTGCTGCTGCTCAGGGCTCTGGCCCGGGTGCTCTCCGGGACACAGGTTGGGAAGGGAATCGTGGATTACGTCCAAGCCTTTGTGCTGCATCGAGCTGAGGCGGTGGCCCACGTGTGCAGCAGGCAAAGGGAGCACCTGCCCCAGGTCATCCAGGCCTTCTCTGATCACCTCTGCACGCTCCAGGGGGAAAGCCCGGGCTGCAGGTCCTTGGAGCAGTGGCTGGGGGAATGCTACGGCTTCCTGGCTGCCGTGGCGCCGGGGCACGCCTGGGTGTGCAGGGAGCAGGCAGCTCACCTCCTAAAAACGGGCAAATTTCAGGAGTGTGTGGCTGTCTGCACCAAGGCCCTCGAGGGCTTCTCAGCTGAGAATCTCCAAGGTGAGGAGGTCCTGGCTCTGCTCCTGGAACGGGCTGCAGGGTATTTCTTCCTGGGTGGATGGACGCAGGAAATGATGCAGGATTTAGCAGCGGCCTTTGCAGCAGACCCTGCCCGGGCAATGAAACACTTTGCAGAGTTTTTCTCGCCCCGTGACACTGAGAAGGTGGAGGAGCAGGCCAGAGCTGCCCTGGAGGGGAGGTTTGCAGCCTACAGGGAGGCTGTACGTGCTCGGGCTGAGCTCAGGGGCAACCGTGGCACCGAGCTGCTCCCTCCTGTCATCCAGGCAATCCAGCTGCTCCTGCACATCTGCCCAGGCTCCAGCCGTGAGCTCAGTGTCCGGCTGGCAGAATGTCACCTCCTGCAGGGACAGCCCGGAGCCGCCCTGGCCATCTGTGAGCAGCTCCTGGCAGCAAGGCAGAACACCTACCACAACACCCTGCTGGCCCTGAGGGGCTTCTGCTCCCTGCACGCCCAGGACCACCAGGGAGCCCTGCAGGACTTCCAGAGGGTCATGGAGCACGACTCCCCACATCCCAACAGCTGCATCAAAGCCCTGTGTGGGCGTGGGCTGGTCCGGATTTCTGGTGGCAGCAATTACTTGACAGCCCTGGATTATATCACAGCTTGCCAGTTAAAGCTGGAAGAAACCATCTTCACCATCAAGTCCTATGTGCCGTGGAACCAGAGGGGATTGCTGCTGAAGGTCCTGCAGGAGGAAGGACAGATGATGCTCCAGAAGAAGAGGTACCCAGGAGGCAGCTCAGCTTCCTTTCAGAAAAAGCCAGCAGGGCTGTGCACATTCCTAACCTTGAAGGTGCTTTGTTTTGTTGGGTTTTTTTCCCCTCCAGAGATGCTCCCGGGGTTTTCCAGCTGGCTTCTCTCCTGGTGGAGCTGGACAGCTCCGATGAGGCCTCCCAGATCCTGTGTGCTGACGCCCTGTACCAGATGGGCCGTGGGGAAGAAGCCCACAAGGTGCTGGCACTGGCCCTCTCCAGAAACCCCCAGAGGGCTCCTGTGCTGGCCAGGCTGGCCCTGCTGCAGCTGAAGAGAGGCTTTGTGTACGATGGCAACCAGGTAAGGAGCCTCATCCTCAGGGTCATTCCCTCCTCAGCTGCTGCCTTTGCCAGGTCTGTCCCAGAGCGCAGTGAAATCACGGATTAATCCTCGTGCTTTGGGGGCATTTCCCCTTTATAACTGAACTTTGCTGTTAGGAGCTCCCTGAATATAGAGCTGTGACACAGTGGAACTTGGAGCCCGCATGCAGAACCTCCAGCAGAACTCTGAAGGTGTAAAGACAGGGCTGACAACACCATAAAATCAGAGAATCGCAGGCATTTGTGTCCAAAAGGCCACACAAGGACTCCCAGCTAAATCCAGCTCATTCCTCACGTGCTTTTTAATGGCATTTCTCAGCACTTTAGCCAGGCAGAGCATCCTGTCCCTGGGGACAACATTATGGGATTGGGAATGTTCCCTCCGAGAAAAGAAGGCACAAGTGCCACCTCCCTGATGATCCTAACGAAGCACTGGAGTGGAAAAACACAAACCCAGAAGATCCAGTGTCAGTCTGCAGTTTCCTTTCTCCAGTGCTGATAAATTGTGCTTGGAACCCTGAAAGCCATTCCAGCAAGTTTGTTCTCCTACCCAGGATTGCAAAGCTGAACTCCCAGGCTCTGCCATCAGAGGGAACTATTGTATTTTTTTTTTTTTAAATGCCACATAAATTCTGCTAGCCCGTAACGAGAAAGGTTTTACTGTCAGCACTTCGCTGCTCCCTATGAAAAATAAAAGTTTGCTGTAATTTGCTGCCTTTGGGAAGGCTCTCAATGAAGGGTGTGGCTTTATTAGAGTGCTGCCCTTGGAAGTTGGATTTCCTTCTGCAGCTTCTGCTGCAAGTTCCACACAGAACACCTGAAAATGTCTCTTCAAAATGTTTTTATCCCACCTGCCTGTCAGATGCCAATCATTTTTATCTATTAATAAAATAGAGAAAGGAATGAGTTCCAGGGATGTGTCTGGTACATCAGGATAAATTTGTTCTTGTCCAGGCTTCTCTGGCTCAGATTTGAATATCCAGCATCTGCTGAGCACTGTAAAAAACATCTTTTGATCCACTTTCATTGGAAATGCAGTTTAAAAAGTGCTTGTTGAGGCAAAGATACCAAAGGTCAGGCAAGATTCTTTTCCAGGAGGGCAGTAGTTTGTGGGTTTGAATCCACACTTTTCCCAGATTCCCAATAACAACACTAAAAAAAAGGCACCGCACTTTCCTGATTTTCCATTCATTCACTGGTTTTGATTTTATAGTCCGAAGGGTCACTGGAATCCTTGTGTTCCACAGGAGCATTCTCTTTTTTGGGCAATCATCCTGTATTTATAAAACCACTCCACTGCCAATGTGGATGCTGCCCAAACCAGACAGCACCAGGTATTTGCCCAGAATTATTTCCACAGCTGCAGTGGTGGTGAGGAAAGACAAGAATTCCTGTTTTCTCCAACCTGCATTCACACCAGGGCCAGCTGAGGAGATAAATCAGGGACATTTGTGGTGCTTGGCTGGCTGAAGCCCCAGGGAGAGCTGGGGAAGGGCACAATGGTCTCACACACAACCTCAAAATCTCCTTGTGCAACCCTTTCTCTCCTGCCTTTTCCTCTCCCACCCTTAAGCTGCTGAAGAGAGTGATCAGAACTGGGGATTCCTCCTGCCTCCTGCCAATCCTGGACATTTTCCAGGCCGAGGACCGAAAGCTGCTGCAGAGCCACTGCCGCTGGCGAGCCCTGGCCATCCTGAAGGGCAAACAGGAGGGAGCTGCCGTCAGAGAGGCCATTGCCCACCTGTCCTTTGCCATCCTTGCTGCAGGTAGGACACCAGGATGCCAATGGGGATTTGCTCCTAAGGGAAATCAGAGCAGTGGGTGGCACGGGGTGTCCAGATCTCCTCTGTCACCTCCCCGGTGAGGGCTGACACAGCAGCTTCAGCTGGGCCGTGAAGTGGTGCAATTAAACAATAAGGAAATTAATTGTTAATTCCTCGAAATGGGTTCAGCTGGGTTCTACAGAGGCATCAGCCCCTTTTCTACACCCAGTGCAAAGGAGGGACTACAGCCCCCCACACGTTTCACTGTCCCAGCTTTCCCGAAGGAGAGGGACCAGGCTGACACGGAAACGCTTCTGGCGTGTTCCAAGTGAAACCACGTTTGTATGGAAATCTGCCTTTCACTCTGAGCAAATGTTATGACAGCAGCACTGAGAAGAAGAGAGACTGGCTCGTGGAAATGGAATGAAAACCCTGTTAATTGCTTGGAGATGGTTCCATTTCACAGCCCGTGCATTCCAGCTTACCCGCTCCCCACCTGCTAGAACAGATGCTTGTTAAGAAATAGATATTGTCTTTAGAGGAGCCAACTGGTAGAGCTCCAGAGTGATAATAACCTTTGGTACAGAAGTTTTGGAGCAAATCAGGAGGGAGAAAAAGCCTCATTACTGCAGAGGAATTGCTTGGAGCCTGTCTGCTGGCTGATCCCTGCAGGCAGCTGCATTTGCTGACCTCCCTATGAAAACATATTTCCAGTGGCACTGATGATTTATCATCCAATATTGGATGCCACAGTTATTGATTGCAACCCTGGGCATATTAAGATCCTTATCAAAATTGCCTTGGAAGGAAGGGATATGTGGATGGCAGGGAGAGAAATGCTCTGCAGCCAGGGAGTGGAGGGAGCAGGGTTTTCACTGACAACTCTCTGTGTTTATTTGGGCAGCACTTGTGTGAAAGCAGAGGAAAAAAAGCAGCTCAGTATCACAAATCCCAGGGCATATTAATTCTGGCAGGGAATTAGTCAGTCCCATCTGGATAACTCATTTATCCCAAACAATGTGCACCTTCCCTGCCCGTGGCAGGTCCCTTCCAACCCAAACTATTCCGTAATTCTGACTCCACTTTATTAAAGCAGCCAAATGGCTTCGTGCCTCCACTCTCACATAGTCACAGATCTCCCTCTTGGAGCTTTCTCCTCTCATTTGTGCTGCTCCCACTCCAGCCTGACACAGATTCTTTCTTCCTTTCAACTCCTGACTGATAACGTGTGGTGGGAATTCCTCTTGGAACACAAATAATAAAGGAAAGCTCCACTTAAGCAAACTCTCATTGTACTTCATGCTGAGGCATCCTCAGGCCAAGTGGAGGTTTTTTCTCCCTGCCTGGGGGTATCCTTGCAGTAACCACGGCTGCATCCCTGTCCTCCAGGTGGCTGTGCTGAGGATTGCCTCCTCACCAGGGCCCGATGCTACGGGCGCCTCGGGCAGATGAAAACTGCTATTTTTGACTTTAATGCTGTGCTGAAGGCAGACCCCAGGAATGTGCAAGCTCTGAGTGGCCGAGGGTTCGTTCACCTCGCTCTGAGGCAGCAGAAGGTACTGTCCATGTGGGGCTTTGCTGATTTTTCTGAGTGTATTGAACAATATGAGTGTAAGGATTACAGAATTTGTCGTGGAATCACTGGGATCAGGATTTTCTCACAGAATTTGGGCAGTTAAAGGCTCGGGGTGTGGCTGGGTGTATGAACAGCCCACCTGACATTACTGATTTTCTTTCCCAAGCCTAGAGAGAGGAAGACTAAACCTTGGTCATAATTTTCAGTGATAACCCAAGGAGTTTAAAACACTTTGCAAACCTGCCTTTGTCAGCTTCTATCAGCTTTGCAAATGGAAAAGATGCAGCACAAGGACAGGGACGAGCAAAGAGGGACAGCAAAGAATGGGAAACAGCTGAGAGAACAAATGATCAATACTTAATTATTGCTTCCATTTCTTTCCTCGGCGTTATTTTTCCACAGGAGGCAGTGCAAGATCTGGTCTCAGCACTGAAGGTGGAGGCAGGAGCAGTGATCCCAGCAATCCTGGCCCTGCAGCCTGAAGCCCAAGAGTTGGTCACTGGGTGGCTCCTCCAGCATGGAAGGGCTGCTCTCACCGACCTCGTGGCCACCAAAGACCTCCCAGGAGAAGAAACCCTCGGGGACCTTCTCACCGTGGCAAAAGCCCTGACCAAAATCTGCAAGGCTGCACAGCATCACATCTTCTACACTGATGTTTTGATGGCACATGGTGAGTTCCTGTCCTCCAGCAGAGCTGGTCAGGCTCAGGGCACGAGCAGTGAATGGATAGGAAGTGAATATTAAATGTCAAGAGAAGTGCTGGATGGTGCTGGGTCGTGCTGGATGGTGTTGGATGGTGCTGGATGGTGCTGGATGGTACTGGATGGTGCTGGGTGGTGCTGGATAGTGCTGGATAGTGCTGGGTGGTGCTAGGTGGTGCTGGGTGGTACTGGGTGGTGCTGGGTGGTGCTGGATGGTGCTGGATAGTGTTGGATGGTGCTGAATAGTGCTGGATGGTGCTGGATGGTGCTGGGTGGTGTTGAATGGTGTTGGATGGTGCTGGGTAGTGTTGGATGGTGCTGGATGGTGCTGGGTGGTGCTGGATAGTGCTGGGTGCTGCTGGGTGCTGCTTCTCNTGGATGGTGCTGGATGGTGCTGGATGGTGCTGGATGGTGCTGGGTGGTGTTGGATGGTGTTGGATGGTGCTGGGTAGTGTTGGATGGTGCTGGATGGTGCTGGGTGGTGCTGGATAGTGCTGGGTGCTGCTGGGTGCTGCTTCTCAAGTTTGAAAACATTTTGGGCAAGGGTAGGACGTAATTAACATCTTCAGCCGTAGATTGGCTGCCTGAACCCTGCCTTGCTGCATTTTCCTGGTGCCTTTCTCCCCACGGGATGGGTTATGGAGCTCGTGCTGGTGTCCCCCCACAGGAAGGCACCGAGAGGCCCTGGAGCACCTGCAGGAAGCCTTTGGCCACTGCCCTGCTGAGGACTCTGCCAGGGCTCGCCTGGCTGTGCTGCAGCTGCAGCCGAGGAAGGTGGCAGAGGCCGCTGCCCCGCTCAGCGCCCTGGCCAGGAGAGATGAAAAGGACTTGGCCTTTCTCCTGAACTTCGTAGACACCAAGCAGCAGCAGCATCTCGCTCAGGTACAACCCTTTGTTTTGATCCCACACCCGTGGATTCAGTGCGGGAAGAATTGGGAAGCCAAACTGGGCTCGCGGGGGTTTTTCCCTGGGCAGAGACAAGGCACAAATTGGCTTTTCCACCAGCCAGGTCAGGGAGTTGGAGTCAAACTTCTTCCACTGCAGTGACCTTGATCAGTCTCTAATAATCCATCACTGCCACGTCTCAGCACTTGTGGGAATTCCTTGTTGGTCTCCCTGACATGAGACCTGGTGATGCCAACACTGAAACTCAGGGAGTTTCACATTTAACAAGATCACTGCTAATGGTTGCTCTCTGGGGGATGCACAGAGCTCATGGATGGCTCCTGGGGAAGGGGGATTCATTCTTTTTTTGTTCATTTTCGTGGTAAAATGAAACTGAATGTTTCAATTCAGTGACATTAAATGCTTCCATCCTTCTTGCTCTTCTGTGCAACATTTAGGATTTTTGATACGTTCACATTTTTGTAAAAGGAAAGGCTTTGAGGCTGGTTTTCTTAGCTAAAACTGACCCAACAATGGCACATTGCTCTGGTTCCCCCCAAGTATTTATTACTCAGCATTTTTTCAAGTTTCTCCCTCAAAGTACACCCAGAAAGTATCTCCAATAATAAAACAGGAGAAGGTCAGATTGATGGTGAAGAGTTTTAACACTCAGCCAAGCATCTGCAGTTCTGATTACCCAGAAGCTCTGTGTTCTGAGAATCAGTTTGCTTCCTTTTATTCAATTTGTTGCTGGTGTGCACCCTGGTGAGAAGCTATATTGTTATGCTCTCTCCCAGGTTATAAAACAAACAACATGCTGATATCCTTAATGCAGCAAGAGGAGCACTTGGAATGCATTTGAACAGAACAGCAGGAGGATCTAAGTAAACAAGTATTAATTTACCAGTCCCCAGACATGCCCCATTACAGAGAAAAGAGCCCCTCTCTTCTAAAGAATGTGAAAAGTTCAGTCTTAGGGGGAAGAGTTGGAAGATTTCAGAGGCAATTTGCAATCTTCCACTTGAGAAAGTTGATAAAGGAACAATTGAGGCTGTGACTAGGGAGGCCCTAAGGAGGTGTCTGCAAATGAAGACACATTTTACAGCTGAATTTCCCCTGCTGCCACCTCACCCCTTCTGTGGGCAAGTCTCCCAGCCCAGCCCAGCCCATCCCTGCTGCTTCCCAGGGCAACACAGGGGGGATGCTCTTTGCAGTCAATAAGAAAAGAAAAATGAGGATTAAAAACCAAACCAACTTTTGTATCACTTATACTGCACTGATGTGAGAGAACCCACTGGTGCCACAGGTGCATGAAGCCTTTAAAGTGGGAGAGAAACTTATTTCTGTCCCTTTTTGGCAGCTGTGCCTGAAATAAAACCCCTTTCTGTGCCTTATTTATCAGGAGGGATTTCTCTGCTTGAGACAAGAGGTGTGACCAGGCTGATTTCAAAACTGGAGCCCAACACCAGCGTTGGAAGTTTTAAAAGAAAACATTGCTCTCTTTCATCTCGTGCTTTTGTTCAACCAGTAAATGTTTGAACTCAAGCACCTGGGGGTTTTTAGATGGATTTTGTGACCAGGGGATGAGTGTGTGCTCTGTGGGGTGGGGAAGGAATTGTTTCATTCACTGCCCAGTGTCTCAAAGGATCTCCCAGTATCACTTCCTTTTGCCTGCGGGGTTATTCCAGTTTGTGAAAGGAAGATCTCAGTAAAAGCAAAGTTTACAAAGGTTACAGACAGAATTAGTGCTGAAATTCCCAGTGATGGCCTGACTTTGCCATGGTTCCTGCCCCGGGAGAGGGAGTTTGCTCTGTTACCTGCATTTCCCAGGTGGGAAAAGGAGAGTTCAGAGTTTACATCCAGTCTCAGCACTCCAGCACAAAAAAATTTCTGCCATTTCTGTTTTCTGAGTATTTGGGCTTACAGGCATTTTAAAAACGTGTCACCATTATCCCAGAGCCAGGTCTGAAGAGATAAAAATAGTTCTCCATAAGCTGAATAGGAAAGGGTGGAGGAAGGACAGAGCTCCTTGATGTACTCTTTTTTTTTTTTTCATGGAAAACAAAGCAATTAAATTCTCCCATTATTTATAGTCGGAGGGGTCCCGTGCTGAGAAATTTGTAAACAACTGGGAGAGCCACATGGGAATAGGAATCTGAAAGATTTATTAAGCTACAAAAGGTCAGAGGAAGGGAGTTTGCTTGCTGCTAGTACAGCTTCAACCCTTGGCTTTCCTAAGTCAGGGGGTAAATGCACAGCTGATTCCCAACCCCTCACACTGATCCTCAGGGCTGCAGCTTCTGTGGATGTCCAGATTCCTACAAAAAGGGTCTCCAAAACTACATGGTCTGTGCCAGAAACAGGTGAAGTTGCCATTCCACATCTCCTTCATGGCAGGTGGAGAAGGAAAGGCTCGCTCCAAACTCTTCTGGAAACATCCAACCCTCTCTCAAAGCTCAGAGTTTATCAGTCCTTCTGCCGGGATTTACTGCTCAGACCAACCCTTGGCCATAATTCCATGTCCAGTAAACTCCTCACTCTCTTTCTTTCTAAGGAATGAAGCCTCGGTCATATCCTAAGATTGGTCCCTAGGGGCTGGAACCAGAAATGCCACAAAAATGTGTGTTCGGCCCTTTCTCACTCAGTGAGGTGAACAGATGGAAGAAAGGCACACAGAGACCTAATCCAGGAATCCAGGGATCCACTCATGGCCCTTTCCAGGTGGCACCTGAATTATTCCAGTCTGGAAGCCAAAATCAAACCTGTAGGACTCGAGCTTTCCTGGAATGGACTCCACAGATTTTCCTGCCCTTCCAGGTCACCTGCAATGAGGCTGATGGCAAAAATGCTTCTCCAGGGCCACGTGCAGGGAGCAGCTGAACTCAGCTGTGCCACGTCCTTCTGGCTTCCTCTGCCTTCTTTCCCTAAGCCTGGTTCTCATCTTTATCTTTTCAGGAGATAATGTGCAAGCTGCTGATTAATCCTTCTCTGTTGCACCCCAAAAATGTCCCAGGTCAGGCCCCTTAAGTCAGGCAGAGCCCAAAGAGAATCCAGAACCCAGCTGCCCAACCTTGCTCCATCAGTAAGGATGAAAGGGAATCTTTTATTGTCAGATGAGATTTTTCCTCCAAGTGTGGCAGGAAAGGCAGAATCTCATGGGCTTGATTTGGGGAGCTCTCAGGGAAATGTGAAGAAGTCAAAGCAGTGGCTCAGTGAATAAATGCAATATTGCCTGTGGTGCAATAACCCCAAAAGCCCCAGGTTAGAGCACTGAAACTCCAGCATCAGATTCATCATTCAGCACAACAACAACAATTCTGTTTTCCTCTGCCTCTGAGACAACAAATGCACCTTCGAGGCTGAAAATGACAATTTAACTACACAAACACGAGGTACTTGAGGAACTGCACTGCCTCCCTTGGAACAATGTGATCCAGAACTCTGGAATTTCTAGGGGAAAAAAAAACACCTTCTCTTGCCAGGATGCTCCTCCAGCAGCTGCAATTCCACCTTGATCCTGTTAAATTCCTGCCACTGAGGGAACACTTGCATTTAGGAGTTGCCTTAAAAGCATTTCAAAGGACAAAGTAATCGTGCAGCTCTTTAAATGTACACAAGACATTTGAGATGGGTTTGGAGAGGCTGCCTGAAAATTTATGGTCAGAATTGCTAAAGCCAGGGGTTGACCCTATTTGGGGAGAGGTCCTGTTGCTATTTCTCTGTGTGGAAGCTGAGAGACTCTTCAATAAATGTGACTATGTCAAGCAAAATGGCAAAAAAAATCTATATTATATGCATTATAATGAAATGACTGGGGCAGAATTCCTCATAAAGCTTTAGGAGAGGCTAAATTATTTCATGTCACTGCTCTCAGACTAGGTGCTGGGACCTGCCCTGCAGTATTGATCCCTCTCCTGCAGAACCTGTTTTCCTCAGTCCTGGCAGACAGCAATCAATTCTCATCTCAGGCAGCCAAAAGAAAAGGGGCACACAAAGAGATTTGAGCACCTGGCCTGGCTGCCACGTGTGGCCACTGAGACAGTGGTTGGGCTACCTGAATTTCTGCATCCAAAAGCAGGAGTTAGCCCATGAGGTGGGGAGGATGGAAACATTTCTCCTTTGCTTGAAGCCTCAGCTTGTTTGGCTCAGCCTTTTGTGAGCCCTGAGCTGCTGAGGGCAGCCTTGTTTAGAACGTGAATATTCACTCTGCTGCAGCACGTTAAGAGCTTTATTTGTTACCAATAAAGGGAAATAATGAGAAATCCATTTGAGGCAAAGAGTTCTAATGGAGTTTTCTATACTGACCTCCATGAACCTAAAAATTATGTGGCTCTTTCTGCCTTCTGTATTTTCTTGTTGTTTTTCCCTTCAGATGAGGGCAGAGAGTTCAAATTGCACTGCAGATTAACAATTAGCAAGGCCACCAGTTGACCTTTTTTTTTTTTGGTTCCTACAGCTTGGGTAAGATCCAGTAGAGACAAAAAACTTCATTTTTAGCACTTGCATTTGTGGGGCAGCACCTGGGGAGGCTGGTCCGGGCAGCTTTTTGTTCATCATTCCTAAGGAATATAAATGAATTCAGAAGAAATCCTGGCAAGCATGCAGAAAAAAATGAGAGGAGTTCAGAAGCTCCTGAGATAATAACAAGAGCCCCATAATCCAGGAGTTTTAAATTTTATCTATATGCAAAATACACCAGTTATTAGTTCTCTAACTAGGTACAACTTCAACATTTAACAAAATAACAAAGATTTCTTACGGTCTGTGTCTATGACCAGTCCAGACTAGATACTCCCCTATTTTTTTCCCTTGATTAACTCCCACGGATTAACTCTGTCCCCACAGGCAGCAGCCCAGGAGGGGAAGGTGCTGATTAAAGGCCATGACTACGAGAAGGCTCTGGGCTACCACAGCCTGGCTGTGCTGGCCAGCAGAGACAGCCCCCGGTACCTGCGCCGCAGAGCTGCCTGCCTGACACACCTGAAAAAATACGAGAGAGCTCTGAAAGACATGGAAAAAGTGATCCAGGGGCACGGCTGCAACAGCCCAAAAACACGAGCTGGGGACCACTGCTGCCAGGGCTTCCTGCTGCTGGCCCTGGCTCTGGAGGAGGCAGCAGTGCAGCACTACGTGGAGGCCCTGCAGCTGGACGAGCCCCTGGCCCTGGGCACCATCACAAAGTGCCCCGGCAGGGAAACCTTGACCAAAACGTTTCACAAAATTGCACAGTGTCACTTGGAAAAGCAGCGTTACGAAGAGGCCTGGAAAATCACAGACTATGGGCTCAAAATTGCTAAAAGCGCCGAGCTCCAGAAGCTGAGGGCAAGGCTCAGAAGAGAGGCATCGAGCTGTAGCGTACATTGATTTCTCTCCTTGGGGATTTTCCACTGTCTGGTTGCTTTCTGGTTTGTTTGGGAGGCTGCAAGAATGAGGGAAAGATGAGAAAGACAAGAAAGATGAGAAACTCACGATAAATATGCAACAGACGTGACACTGAACATGGGACAGCAGAATCAGGAATAGAAAGTTTCAGGCAGCGAAACAAAACTGACCAAGAGAGCTATGAGGGGGGAAAAAAAAGCAAATTACAGCATTCAGGATTCCTTAAAATTACTGTGAATTATGTAAACTCCCCCTTGTGAGAAAAGTATCTTTTTCTGGCTTAACTGAACTAATTCTAACCCAGGGGTTGCAGTCCTACTGAAGGAAAACACTCAAATCACCTGCAGCTCATGAATAATAATCACGTATTTCCTTGCTAGTATTTGATGAGCTTTTTTTTTTCACTGTTTAATCAAGTGGCCTTATTCTTGTGGGCCAGTCAAAAGGATCAGTCAGAATTAACTCCTGTAAGGTGTTTGTGAAGAGTCATTTGTGTTACACCCCTCTCCTGCCCCGCTCCTGGAGGGAAGGATCTGCCCTTGTGGGAATGCAGTGGATTTGCCACGATCAGCACCAATATTGGGAATGGGGCAGCACAAATGCCAAATAAACTGTTTTACTGCCCCAGGGAGCAGTGAAATAACAGATGAAGCGAAGGATGAGACTCAACAGAGATCAAACATCCACCATAGGGACTCCTGCCCTGATACCCAGGGCACACAGGCAGCTCCTCTCCAGGCCTCACCTTGGATCCCCAGCTCCCGTGTCTCCATTTGCCAGGGCAGAAAACAGGGATAATCTGTGCACAGGGGTGACTGCCAGAGCTGCTGAATTCCATCCCTCACCCTCCTGGGTGTTCAGGCCCCAAACCAGCCCCGGAGCTCATCCAGACGTGGTCAGTGCACCAGCAGGAGGTCACAGGCAGCATCCAGGACAGGATTGCTCCCAGTGCTGCAGCACCCCTTCCTCCTCATCCCTGCCGGACAGCACGGAGCCAGCCCCTGGCACGCTCAGCAGGGCTTTGCCTGCTCTCACGTCCCCGTTTTCCTGCTTTCAGGTGGCCTTGGGGCACCCCAGAGGCAGTGCTGGCCCGTCCCTGGGGTTCTCCTGTGGGATGGGAGCCCTCAGCCCAGCCCAGAAGCAGAAGGAACCCGAGGTGGGGCCCAGAGCAGCAGCTTCCCTTTGTTTTGGCTGCTCCAAGGGAGTTGTCCCAATGTTTTTGGAGTGTGGTAACACAGCCGTGGGGAAAACCAGAAACTGCTGCTGGAAACAAAGATGAAAGCAATGCTGAGGCCTGCCCTGCTGCTTGGGTTGGGATGAAAGGGAAGAGGGAGAATTTTCTTTTTTGTTGTGCTGTTGTCTCAAAGGCAACATTCCAGGGTGGAACTTCATTCAGCAGCCATGGGATCAACCCACAGCAATGACACCACCTGGAACCTTCCACCTTTTCCCCTTCTCTTCATGCTCCTTTTTCCTGCCCTAACAGCACGGGTCAGACTGGGCTTCTTGCCTTTCAAATTTGATTTTTATCCTAGTGACACTGATGAGTGTTTTTCCCCCTAATGGGCATCAAGATGCTGTGGGATAGCTTCTTTCCAAGCATGAAATTATATCCTTAAACAACTGTTGGCTCCATTTGCAAGCTGAAAAAAAATTATTTTGCTCTTTTTTTCCTTCAAGCAGTAATCAACAGACAGGAACTTCTCTGTGTCTCATGAAATTTTTGAGAAGTGGTTGTTTAGGGCTTTGGAATTTTATTGTTTTTTAAGTCTTTCCATGATCTAAAAACAGGATATCCCACTTTTTTCAGGCCATGGAAAGCACTGGGAAGACAATCCAGTTGTTCTGTCTCCCAGGGTAATGTTCCCTTTATTAGTCTGGAAGTTTGGGGGATTTTGGCCTATTCTTATTGTTAAGCAATGTATTCTTCTGGATAGAATCATTTATTGCTCCTAAAGAAATATTTCTTTAAAAATAAGGATCACAGGCATCCCTGCAAGACTGTTAGAGTTATCCTGAGGAAAAATTCCTTTTCAGGTTTGTGCCTATTCCTCATGGCCGTGAGGAGTGGCTGCTTCTCCCAGCAGCTCCTGACTCTTCTCATTACCATTTTTATTGTTTTTTTAAATTTTCTGTGTCCTCTTTCTGTGCCCACTGAAGTCCTTTGCCTGTGCCTAAGCTTCTGATTTCTTCTTTATTCCTCTGTTGTGTTCTTACTCTTCCAACCGATTTCTAGGAGAGGGCTTGGAGCAACCTGGGATAGTGGGAAGTGTCCCTGCCCATGGCAGGGGATGGAACCAG
>VZTJ01001127.1:846562-875720 GCA_013397795.1 Orthonyx spaldingii | reverse complement strand
TTTTTTTTTTTTTTCTCTCCCTGATTTCTCACGCGTTTCTCCCTGCACTGGTGCAGCCGCGCTGTTAACCCTTTCTCGCCCTCCCGTCCCCGATCTAGAGTTACAATAATGGGGAAATCAGAAAGCCAGATGGATATTGTGGAAAAATCGACCAAATCTGGGAAGAAGCCCTGGAGCTTTGTGGCCATCGGGCTGGCTGTCCTGCTGCTCCTCATGACTTGTGCCGCCGTCGCCCTGGTGATCCTCTATGCCAGCAGCAGAGGTAAGAACCTGGGAATAATCCTCCCCTTCCCTCTGCAAACAGCAGGAAAAGTCCTTTTTTCGCAGAGCTAAATGAAAATAAAACCACAGGGAGACCACGAGGTCACCTCTGCGAGGGACTGGGCTCTCTCTGCCTTGCTCCCAGCTCAGAGGTTATGTTGGTTTTTACGTAAATTTTGGATTATGCCGTGTAAGATTCTGTGCTTTTATTTAATTCTATGCAATTTGTTGAACTCGGAGCTGTTTTGACAAAGCTGATGCGCTGTTGTAGAGGGAAGGTGTGTGTCTGTGTTTGAGGACTGACATTTCCTTATTTTATCCAAGCACAAGCCAAGATTCATTATTTGTCAGGGTTTTTAAGGCAACAGCTGCTTTAAAACACTTCTAAAAACAATCTCCCTGAAGGGGAAATTGCTTATTACAACGTGAAAGCTTAAAAAAAAAAAAAAAAAAAAAAAAAAAAAAAAAAAAAAAAAAAAAAAAAAAAAAAAAAGCCACTTGCTGTTGAGGAAAAGGAAACCTTTAAAATATTCCATCAGGCAGTTGGATCTCTAAGTGTGATTTGCTTCAGTGACTTGAATGCAAGTATCTTGCCAGAAACCTGACATGAGGCAGTTATTTTGAAGTGTTTTGCCTAAATATTTTAACTGCAGCGCACACTTACTAAAACCGAAGTTTCCCCACTGGCACACCAAGTGCAAAGTCCCACTTTGAAACCCTGCGAAGCATCAGATGCTTGGGAGCAGCTCTGCCTCGTGTTTGTCACTCCCATTAAAGCCTCTTGGACTGGGAGCTCTGTTAAAACACCGGAGAATAAAACAAAAGTGGGAAGAGCAGAACTGGAGCAAGGCTTTGCTGTCTCTGCCCTCCCCTGCTGCAGGGAGCTGCATTTGCAGCACTTGTAAGTGAAGCACTGCACAATTCTCAGCAATAATTCATGAAAAAAGCCTCGTTATTGCTCACTCCTTTTGCTACCAGCAGTTGAACGCCAGGCAAAATCCGAGTATTTGGTATTGATAAAGTTCATCAGAAAGTTTATTCTGTTAGCTCAGGAGATGAGAGGAAAGAAACTCCCCAGAGCCAGGTCCTAGAGGAGGAGTTTCTGTATCAAACACTGAGCTAGGCAGGGTTTTGCTGCCTGCATGCATAAAGGATTTGAGAAATCTGCCCTACATCTCTCTGCTGGGGCCAGACAATCCAGAATTCAGGCATTCATAATATTTGCCCAAGTGTTGGTCTCATCCAAATCCAGAGGCAGAGCCTGTGCTCCCTCCATTTGTTTAAGGAAGGCTTTTCTGCGGGAGAACAGGTCTAAAACCTAAATAGTTTTGCAGGCTCACATCTGCAATTAAACTTTCCCCGGAATTGTTTCCCAGGCCGAGCCCTGAGTGCGGGGCTGATGTTCTGTGCTGGCTCCTCACACCCCACCAGGTGTGTTCAGCTCTGCCCTGGAGCTGCTTTGTGCCTCTGTCCCCACCCGAGCTCAGAGCTGGAGAAGCCACGAGTTTTAGGGAATTCCAGGTGGGAAATGAGCAGCAGGAGCTTCAGCCCCACAGAGCAGTGCCACATGCACTGCCTGGGTCTACAACTGAGACAGTAAGAGCTCTTCAGACTCTTCCTGCAGCAGAAACTGCTTTTTTTGTCTTGAAAGTTTTGTCCCAATGCTCCCCTTGGCTCTGTTTTGCTGTCACACTTCAGCCCATTCCCAATGCTCAGCCAAAAGCCTCAAGTCTCGGGTTCTCCGAGGGAAAAGCACCTCTGGCTCAAAGCTGTGCCACAGAAATCCCACAGCACAACAGGAAAAAACCAGTGTGGCTGAGCACCACACGTGTGATACAACCGACAGTGTTGTCCTGGGATTCTTCTATTTCTGATTTCACTGAAATGTTAATTTTGGAATGTGTATGGGACACTGGATTGTTCACTAAGAGCAGATTCGGCTTCACCTTGATCCACCCTTGATCAGAGTGACACTACCCAGGCTTCTAAAAATAATTTTGTTTAGCTTGTAATTAGGAATGAAATTAGAAAATTAAAGCACTGCCTGTCCTGCTTTGCATTTGCTTTTTTTTTTTTTTAATTTATAAAGGCATGCTTAGGCTTTGTGGTTCAGGGAGAATATTTTTCTGCTTGTATGTGTCTTGCAGAAGAGCACTGTGGTGCATGACATAGGGCACAGCATTAATTCCTGGAGTTCTGTTAATGCTGACTGGGATTTTTATCTCTATTCCCAGCCAACAAAAACACTCCAGCTCTCACAGCAGTGCAGTTACAGAGTTCTGGACATAATTTGGGGATTTTTGACATCCAAGGAAGTTTTCAGACCCAAAAAAAACCAAACCCTCATCTAAATAAGCTGAAAGAAAACATTGGAAGAATAAAGAAATATTTGGGTGATCCTAGCAAGGGAAGCAGACAGGACTGGGTTTGGATCTCAGTCCTTCCCTCACACCCACACCCCCATCTCAGCAGCCTTTTCACAGCTCCCTCTCAGTATTTACCAAACTCCAAACCTCATCCCTTGCTGGAAAGGTCACAGCCCGAGGAACATCTCCACATCAAATCACTCAGCAGCTCCTGCAGGCAACTCAGCTCCAAACAACTCCCAGCCTCACCTAATTGCTGCTCCTGTAATGTCTGGTTTTTCACTTGACTTTCTGGCTCCCCAGTTGCCTTCTCAGGAGGCAGATTCACAGATATTTTTGTGTCTGCAGCCCCACAGGTTGTCACTGCTGGCTCTTTGGAAGCCCAGGGTCTTGGCCCTCTGCTCTCTTCTCAGGCAGGCTCCAGACAAACAGAAACACAAACCAAGCAGCACCTTGTTCTGGGGGTGGGGTTAAAAAAAAAGAAAAAAAAAGAAAAAAAAAAAACCACATTTTTCTCCTGCATTCCCTATGCTGAATGTGATTGTTGTGCACTTGAATAACAGATTTACACAGGCCTGCTGAGCAGGAGCAGCATCTAAACTGAGACAAGGCCGTGGCTGAGCTCTGGCTCCTCTCCTTGACTGGTGCCCAATTGTCCTTTGACGTCAGGAACCTTCATTAACGAGCCAGCTATTCAGGGGAGATGGGGAATTTCAAGAAGTGGCAGCTAACACACGAGTCATGATGACATTTGGGTGGCAAGGCTCTCCTCAGGCCTGGTCAGGTGGAGCTCCATGAATGCAGAGCATTAATGGGGAGTGACAGGGCTGCAAAACGGGCAAATAAACACAATTTCCTGCTTCTCACACGAAACTCTGGCTCAGCCAAGCTTAGAGGTAGGAGATCCTTGGAAATGTGGAATAAAACCAAGCAGTTGTGCTCTGCACTCCTCCTGAAGATGCTGACACCTGGCCCAGGCAGCGCTCTCCAACAAGGCAAACCTGAATTTGGCAATGACCTTGTTTGCTGCGAGCAAATCCCCGTTTTAACAGCAACAAGGGCAGCTTGCAGTGCCAACAGCACTTCTGCAGAGGAGATCTGAGAACCAGGGAAGGTGCTGAGAGGTAAAAGCTCCCACGTGAGCCCCTGGTGACGACTGTGGCTCTGCTTGTCTCCGTGTGTGCCATCCCCAGCCATCTGTGCTCCTCCAAAGGCGCCGTGGGGAGACACCAAACACAAGCTGTGTCCTCCAGAGCCCTGCAGAAGGCTTGGCTTGGCTCTTGTTCTCTGAAAAACGAGCTCCAGTCGGGCTGTGGAAAAGCCAAACTTGGGTTTGGAAAGGATTTTCCTTCCAAAGGTGAGCTGCTGGAGGGGACTGCAGCGCTCCAGAGGTGCCACAGGTCATTCCTGTCTCCTGCTGCTGGCCAGGAAATGTGGCAGGGCTCAGTGGCTCCTTGTGAGGTCAAATTAAGACAATCAAATTCTCTACAGTGACCCCAGGGTCACTGAAGCGTGTCCCAGCTCTGCCACCCCTGAGGTGAGCAGTTCACCTCTGGAGTGCTTAATTTGCCTCATTTTCTTCCATTTGGAGTAGTCCCACAGCTCAGGTCATTTCATTTATCTCCATTAAAGCTTCTCTTCCCTGATCAGTTCTGTGCTGCTGCTGTATCAGACTGAAATGGATGTCAAAGCAGGGGCCTCTCTATCACTGTAACTCAGCCTGTCAGCAGTGTTTAACCAGGGAGAAAAACAAAATTCTGAGAGAAATAACTGTGTTTCTACAGAAAACCTGGGCTGTTGTTCTGGAAAAGTAGTTGAGAAAACAAAAGGCAGAGTTGTTGAGAATTCAGAAAGTGCATTTTAAGTTCATTTCTAGTTTTGGGAAGGTGCAGGTGACACAGCTCCAGTGGAGTGAGCAAAGATGTGACATTGGAGAGCCAAACAGGGCAGGGCTGCTCATCCCCAGAGCCAGGTTCTGTGGCAGCAAAGGGACTGAGGGATAAAGGACAGAATTGACAGGGAAACAAAGGAGACACTTTTCCAGGTAAACCGAGATCCCTTCCCCAGCCATTTCCCATGATCTGGTTTTGGGGCAGGGTTTCAGAGCCCTGAGTGTGCCCTGGAATCCAAACCCTGCTCATCCTGCTCAGTTCCAGCATCTCAGTCACAAGGGCCTGGGGAAGGGGAGCCTCCTTCAAAGCCCTTGGGTTCCAGAAATTGTAGTGAGACCTTGCCAGGTTTGAATGAAGAGAGAAGCTTTGATTTAAAAATAAATAAATAAATTAATTAATGAAAGAAAAAAGGGTTTGATTTCAGTTTTGCCTCATCCCTGGGAAGCAATAAGAGATACAAAAAATCCCTGTAGTAAACTATTTCTCCTCATCTTGCTCTTTGCTATTGCTGCTTTCCTTTTGCCCTGGAACTACTCATTTCTTTTCCTGAAAGTATTTTATTTTCTCCCTTGGAAATACCTTGGACTTTTAGGTTTGATTTTGCTAATTGTTTAATTATGAGAGAGTTTAAGAAACTCCAAAAATTGGGCTTAGCTTCATCCAGCACACACAAAAAAAAAATCCCAATAAATGCTGAAACAAACACCCCAAAAAAAAAAAAAGATAACTATCTGTGTGAAGCTTCCCATTATTCCACATATTCTGCTCCTCCCCTGTTCAGGTTGCCAGACACCAGCCAGGGCAGCACACAGAGTTTTTCTCATGCAGATGTGCTCCCACCCAGCACAGCCACGCTCAGCTGACCCCTGAACATTCCCCAGCCCAGTGGGGCCTTTTTATGTCGCTTCCACTGATGAACTTCAAAGCCCTCTTTGCTCCCCCACTGTTTTATTTCGCTCTGAATTACTGTAATCTTGTTTGCTCTCGTGTAAAGCATTTGTTTGCATGGAAAGGAATTGGTTTCAGGAATTCTTTTCTGCAAAACAGGATCAAAAATAAAGCTTAAAAATGGCTAAATCTGCTGGGAAGTACCAAGATGTTGTTTTTCAGAGTGGAACCACGTTGTTTTCTATTTGATAGAGGTGGATACCAAGGTAGCAAACCAAGACATCCAGTTTCTCAAATGGGAAATTAAACCAGGAAAATTAATTTCCTTCTCCCTGGGGGGCTCAGATCCCTCCCACTGCAGGGAACAGCCCCCGGGAGGGACCTGACACCTGCCCAGCATCACAAGTGCATTCAGTTGAGTCCTCAGCCTCAGAAATGATGTGTGAACAGGCATTTTTGGGATATTCTGCACTGGGAGAATTTCACAAACCAGGACTAAGCACTCAGAAAATGAGGAGCCAAGATCATGACTCCACTGGCCTTTTCCATGCTTAACTCAAGGCCAAACAAATGTGAACACAGGTCCACAGTTCCCTTATTTCTACACTGTTCCCTGAAAATTCCAGATTAGGGACAACCTCTCTGACCAGCAGCAAGGACCAGCCTTAAAGGCCACAAGACATTGTGGCCAAACGGGTCTGTGACCGGCTCCTCCTCCCCAACACACAAATACTTGGAGAAAGAAAAGTCATTTCTTTTCCTAAATTTGATCTTGGTGACTCGAGGCAGTGTGGGAGCAGTAACCCAGCTCTGGCTTTCTGCCCTCTGTTTAAACCTCTCTGTCTCAGTGATTTTGAAGATGCTCAGAACATCTTTAATCGATTGTCTAAAAAAAGGATCCCATACTTTCGGAGTAACTGTGGAGGCAGTTAGCAGATAGAAAAGATGGTTTTGTTCTCCTTCCAGGAGAGATAAAACTCACTGTCAAGGCTGTTGCAATGCTGCTGCCAGCAAATTTTCCTCAAAAATTCCCAGATTTCTTCACGGTTGTCATTTGATGTCTTTGACTGGCACCACCATTCACTTGCCTGCTCTCAAACCAAGCAGAGCTGTCACTGAGATTGGGCTCTGGTGAGTGACTTTGGGAGCAATTTCTTTCCAAAACAAGTAATTCCATCTGCTTTCCTCCTCCTCCTCCTCTCCCTGCAGGCTCCCACTATGGCACCAACTCGGGCAACATCTGCACCAGCCCTGGGTGTGTGACAGCAGGTAATGGGGTTATTATGAATTACTGCTGCAGGGGGGGGGGGTTCTGTGTTGTTACTGAGCCTGAGTAAGAGATGATTCCGAGTTTAAGGCTGAAGTAGATGAAAAGGAATGAGATTTCCCCCTTGGGTAAGGAATATCATCCATGAGGGAGCAGCACAGGAGAATTGCCAGTGTGGTCAACAGCTCTGGCTCCGAGCCACCAGGACGTGGACTGACCAACACAATCTGTATTTATAAGCATAATAAAATTCCCTTTAGACTGAATTTTCTCTCTCATGGGGCATTCACCTTCTTATTTTTGGCATCCACACCTCAAGAGAGGTGAAATTCCAGCACAGATGTTCCCAAAAGCCCACTGGAAACACTGGTTTCCTGGGCAGTGCCTAAACTGGAGCCCAGGGGAGCACTGGGCGCTCTTCCCTGCAAGGCCTCATGCTCTGGGACAACTTTTCTGCCATTCAGATCCATTTTTAAGCAGAAAATAGGATTTTTTGAGTCATAATACTCAGGAATGAGTCTTGCTAAGCAGCTCCTTGTGAGTCTTCAGTAGTCCCAGCGATTCCTGGGCAGTCTGTGGAATTCAGCTCTCCAATTTTGATGCCCAGCTGCCAGAATAATCCAGAACATGGACCCCACAGCTGACCCGTGCCAGGACTTCTACCAGTACGCCTGCGGGGGCTGGCTGAGCCGGCACGTGATCCCGGAGACCAGCTCCAGATACAGCATCTTTGACATCCTCAGAGACGAGCTGGAGATCATCCTGAAAGGTAGGGATGAGAATACTCCATCCTTAGGCCCCTGTGCTCAGTTCCAGGGGTTCCTGGCTGCAAATCACACAGAGAAATCAACTTGCAGAGAAGCGTTGGTCGGGATTTTTTTTTTTCTCTCTGGCCCTTTAATCTCTACATCTCTTGCTACACCCATTTTGTGGGAACATCCTGTTCCCAATAAAAATCAGCCGTAGGTGATTGGGTGCTGAGTCCAAAAGGAGCAGGACAAGCTGTCTCAGGTCCTTCCTCCTGACACTTTTCCCGTTAATAGCTTCCCATGAGGAGCTCTCTAGTTCCACAGCAGTTGCAGCCTACAATTCTTATCACAGCCCTGAATCCTCAGGGATTTCTGTGAAATGATCAAAGCTCTCCAGGGCAAAAATCTCATGGCAATGGTTCCTTCCCCAGGTGTGCTGGAGACCTCAGATCAAGGGGACAGAGAAGCATTTCAGAAAGCTAAAATCCTTTACAAGTCCTGCATGAATGAGAGTGAGTCTCTTCTTGTTCCATGGATTCCCTTGTTGAAAACCAGCTGTACAAAAGCACCAACGTTCTGTTAAGCAAAATCCAGTCAATTTCTTTCTAATCCCTGTGGCCTTGCCTGGAAAACTCATCTTCAGATGCATGAAGATGCCTTGGTACTCCATTAAACCTCAATTTACCCATCTGGGATGTGGAAAGGATGGGTGTTATGTACCCACCCTTGGTATGGATACAAAGCTTCCCCCCTTCAGAAGGCACAAACCTGTCCCAGCTCATCCTTCCCAAACCAATCCGGTCCAAATCAGTGCTGGAGCCACAGAAGTATTTTCATTCCTTTTCTGAAGACTGATGTAGAATGGTTTCATGATATCTCTTATTTTTTCCTATGACAAATTCAGTTGCACATTTAAGCCATTAAGCCCATGACCTATTTTTCCTAATTTTATTTTTGTAAGAAAACAATACAGAATTTGTCTTTCCTCCTTCAGGCCTTATAGAGCAACGAGATTCCTCGCCTCTGCTGGAGGCCTTGAGGATGGTTGGAGATTGGCCAGTGGCTTCTGCAGACTGGAATAAAACCAAAGGTGATGCTGGGCCTGGGAGGGTTCAGTCAGAATTATTTACTGAGCTAGGGAGGCCACTGTCACCAAATGAAATCCCCCATTTTCAGTTTCTCTTCACAAGCAGGAGTCAGGGTATCACACATTTAACACTCATCCATCCATTCAAAGAGATTTAAACAATTTCAGCAGCCAGCTTGTGAACTGTGCAACTTCAATCAGTCTGACACAGATTGATGAATTTAGTCCGTTTTCCCTTTTATCTCCCAGAGCCAAGCTGGAGCATGGAGGAAAGCCTTTCCATAATGAACTCCAGGTTTAACAAACGTGTCCTCATTGACATGTTCGTGTGGAACGATGACCGGGATTCCAGCAGACACATCATTTATGTAAGAAAAACAATTACAGGCAATTATTTATATGCCAGAATTATAATGGATAATTATTTACACTGCAGCCAGATGAGCTTCTCATAGAACAAGAGTGGTAAAATGTAGGCAACAGTTCTGCACCTCAAGTGTCAGATCTGTCTCAAAGACACACTGGGAAATGTTTTATGGCAGCGTAATTTTTGTTTCAGCAAGAGAAATAAAACTCAATGGAACTTTGCTGATTTACAGCAATTAAGGGCTGTCAGTTCTTGTGACTTACGAAAATGATGGTGAGGTTTAATATATAGCAGGAAACCTTGGGTTTAAAATACATAAAGAGTATTTCAGAGTTTGTTCATGAATGGCTGTGCAGGAAGTGCAGCCCTCAAGTCAAGCAACCCAGAAAAGTTACTGAAATTTATTCTTGGGTCTCAGTGATTACTTGAAGACTTTGCTTTATAACCCACACTAAGATCCACCCTGTCCTTACCTGGAAACCCAGAGACAGGAGTTGTACCTTCCACCTTACCCCAGATCCAAGAAAGCCCAAATTCCCTGGGTGTTTGGCAGTGGAGCCATTCCAGCCCTGCCAGGGTGGCACACACAGCATTTCCTGTGGCCTTTCAAGGATTCCTTTGGACAACTCCTGTTCCTGTTCACCACTAACCAGAGAATTGCATTTTCCTCCAGATTGACCAGCCAAGTTTGGGAATGCCCTCCAGGGACTACTACTTTAATGGGGGCAACTATCAGAGAGTAAGTATTCCTTGTATAGGTTTACTCTGTGCCACTAAAACAACTTTATTGCTTACCTCTGTGCTTTGGAAAACCCCAATATATGAATCTTCATGGTATGCAACCATCAGAATTAGACTGTGACATTCATTGCTACATTTTTTCCCAATTAAGCCAATATTTTGTAAAGTTCACAAAAGGACTGAACAGCCGTATAAATAAAAAGCCCTCCCAGAACTGGCCAACTCATGAAGAAGGTTATGGGAAAATAAAATCGTGTTTTATAGCATAGACAGTCTCTCATTTTGAAGGACAGCCTCACATTTTCAGTGCAGGGGATTTGCTTTTATCTTCCTCTGAATCACGGATGCTCAGCAAGCAAGAATCTGCTGCCACTTCCTCTCCCCTTCCCCCAAAATTACATGAAATTGTGAGAGATTATTTTCTAGCTGCTTGTCTCTGCCAATGCTCAGGGCAAAAACACTGATTCTGCAAAAACACTGTTTCTGTAAATACACAGAAAGCTGTTGCAAACAGAGCCAGATAATTTGTCTGTTTCCAAGATGAAAATACTGCTTTAGTACATTTTATTTTCCTCAATTATGCCTTGCTAACAAAGAGCATTTGCAGCCCAACATCAAACCAATTTTCCTAACAAGAATGGAAGGGAATACACAGGGACAACAATCAGCATTGGAGACTCTTTTGTCTCGTGGTTGTAAAGGCAGATGAAAACATCAGTGGGAAGAGTTTTCTTCTCACTTCAGTGTATTTGACTACACTTTTCATATAATACAGCTAAAATATAGCCCTGACAGGTTTATAGGGGATTGTCCCCACACCTTCTGGGCACCTTTAGGAGCAGCCAGCTCCTGGGACAAACCAATCCCCAGGAAGCTGTGCTGGGAAATGTGGAGAGCTGCTGACCCAGGAATCTCCCCTGTCACCTCCACAGCAGCTCTCACAGCAGAAAAGAGAGATATTTATGCACTGGGGCATGAAGGGCAGACATAGATTGACTTGTAGGAGGTAGGAAATCAGGTACAGTGCAGAGATGATCCTAAATCAGCAGAAGAAAACCAGTTCTGCTCAATACAGCTTTAATTTGAAGGCGTAAAGCAGGGGGGCTGAGGCTGTGCTTTTAATCCTAATGACCAAGGAGGAGACACAACCCCTTTTTATTTGTATTTACCAGCTCGCTGCCCCCAGACAATGAGCCCAACTCTGATGACCCAAACTCCCCCTGTGCTTAGTCCAGCATCTTTTGGCAAAACTCCTCCTGAGGCCTGGGGGAGTCTGGCCTGATTAAGGCTCAGCATTCAGCCTAAAACCACAAATCATCATCTGTAAGGGCCCAGACTCAATTTCACCACAGTTGCTGCGTTTATCTGGCTTCCAAGGTCTACAGAGGAAGAAAAGTATGTGAGAAGGACAGGTAGCACCAAGTTTTCCTGTGTCAGGGACCAGCACTCCCTCAGCAGCCAAATGTCTTTTCAAGGCCTGTTCTGAGACGTAAATCAGTCAGAGCCTCCCATCAGGAATAAAGCAAAGGTGTCACTGGGAACTGTCTGGAACAGAGTTTTTCTTTCAGACACCAAAACCAGACTTGAGCAGATTTATGGTATTACTTTCAGAGAACTCAAACCTTCCCTGTTTTCCCTGGAATTTTGGCTAGTAGGGATCACTGTTCCTACAGAGCAACTCAAAGCACAGAGCCTCCTCTTTGCCCAAGCAGTAACTCTAACTCAGAATGCCAGAGCTGGATTGCCCAGGGAAGCAGAAAGTGTGTTTTGAGGCTGACAAGTGCCCTGTAAGTTACTCATGACAAAGAGGATGGTTTGCTGAACGAGACATGTGAAGATGGACTACGGAAACAGTGAACTGTTTACAAGGGCCTGGAGAGACAGGACAAGGGGGAATGGGTTCAAACTGCCAGAGAGTAGGGTTAGATGGGATTTTGGGAAGGAATCCTTCCCTGGGAGGGTGGGGAGGCCCTGGCACAGGGTGCCCAGAGAAGCTGTGGCTGCCCCTGGATCCCTGGAAGTATCCAAGGCCAGGCTGGATGGGGCTTGGAGCACCCTGGGATAGTGGAAGATGTCCCTGCCCATGGCAGGGGGTGGCACTGGATGGGCTTTAAGGTCCTTCCAACTCCAACCATTCTGGGATTCCATGAAATGATGGACAGCAAACCTTTTCTACGCGCTCTGTGTCTGTGTGCAGGTGAGAGAAGCTTATCTGCAGTTCATGATCACCATCGCCAAAATGATCCGGGCAGACAAGAACGTGTCCAGAGATGATGCCTTTGTCCAAGAGGAGATGGCAAAGGTCATGGAGCTTGAAACAGAGATTGCAAATGTGAGTAGAGAGATCGAGAACTCCTCAGGATGCTGTGGGGGGCACGGGGTGAGGGAGAAGAGTCTCTTGCTGGTTTGTGCTGCAGTTTTCAATGCAGAAGAAAACCCACAGCACAGAAGAAAGTGGGGGAAGAAGACTTTTTGTGCCATGAGCAGCCCAAAAATGTGTCTCTAATTCTGCCTGCTGTGTACACTGCTGCTGTGCTGCTCCAGTCCCGGGCTTATTTCTATTTGGAACACCTCTAAAGCAGGATAATGTACCTTCTCCTGACCATGCACTGGGATAACACCAGAGCAGGCTCCCTTGCATCCTTAGTAATCTACAGCACCCTAAAAATCCCCCAGAGGAGGTTTCCATTCTAAAGGGGACAGAAGGACCCACTTGGCTCAACACGTTCCTGACACATTATTGACTAGGGGAGACCCAAGTTCCTGTGCTGAATTTTTGGAAGCAGCACTGGGCACAACCAAGCGATTTTCGTTTTCCCAAACAAACTGGTTTATTTGCACATTATTTGAATGTGTATATGTGCACCTGCATGTGACTTCAGCCATTGATATTTCTGTCAGCTGATTCCAGTAATAACCTTGTGAATGTCTTCAGGCCACGACCCCAGCAGAGGAAAGGCACGATGTGACCTTGTTGTACAACAAAATGACCTTAGCAGAGCTGCAGGAGGAGTTTGCATTCAATGTAAGTGTTGCGTGAGCAGTCTCATCCTTCAGGTCTCTCAATTCCGTGCCAGTTGAAAATGGTTTTGTGAATTTATCAGTGCTTCAGCAAAGAGGTATAAAATCATTCCCATTCCTAACCTTGTCTTCAGAGTCTCTTAAAAAGCTTTGTCCTACTGAACAGCTGCATTCAAGGTCATAACACTGTAAAAAGTCCAGTTACTGAGGCACTTAAACACCCAACATTGGCATGTCTCTCTGTCTGCCTAGGAATTTAACTGGACCTTCTTCATCCAAGGTGTCATGTCTTCAGTGAGTGTTCAGGTGGACCCAGAGGAAGAGGTGGTTGTGTATGGGATGCCTTATCTGCAAGAGCTGAAAGCAATTATCTCCAAGTACTCAGCCAGGTAAAGAAACTGGAGGGCAGGCAGGACAACAGTCACAGAAGGATTGCTGAGATGTAATTATTGGACCCCATTGCTCGTTCTGGGCTTCTGAGGAAAAATGACATCCCTGTAAAATACAGGAAATGCCCTTGGAGGTTTTCAAGTCTGAGTACTGCAGTACAAGGTGCCTCACTTGCTGCTTGCTTAGAAAAGGTTAAATGGGAACAAAAAAATACATGACAGGCTTAGCTTTTGTTACATTCTAGGAGGAACAAAATAAGAAATTAATCCCTGAACAGACATGACAGCCCCGTCCTCAGGCTGGATGACTCTGCAGTTAAATGAGATGCTGTGAAACCCAGGGCTGGCAGCAATGATTTCCTTCCTTATCTCCATCCAGAATTGAGATTCCCCTCTGACTGCCTGCACTAGTGCTGGTTTTTGCAGGGGATTAAACTCAGCTTTGCTTTCCCACACAGCACAATCCAGAACTACCTCATCTGGCGGCTGGTGATCGACCGGGTCAGCAGCTTGAGCCGGCGCTTCAAGGACGCTCGGGCCAGCTACAGGAAGGTATTTCCTCTCTTCCTAAAGATCTGCCTGGACAAATCCAGCCTGGACAACACAATAACCATCTGAGGGGTTTGGAAAGAGATGAACTTTAAGCTCCCTCCCAACCCAAACCATTCCGGATTCCGTGCTTACGCCGTGGAATCCCCAAACAAACCCAACCTCAGCAGTGGAAACTTTTGGGATAACCTGCCCTCTAGGCAGAGCTGCAGGGGCAGGGTTAATGCTGGGCTTTGGTGCTGCAGGCCCTGTACGGGACGACGCTGGAGGAGGCGCGCTGGAGGGAGTGCGTGAGTTACGTCAACAACAACATGGAGAACGCGGTGGGAGCGATGTATGTCCGGGAGACTTTTGCTGGTGAGAGCAAGAGGATGGTATGTAGTTTACCCTTCATACTACTGTACATCCACACTGCCCACAGTGCCTGTTCCCTCCGGTATGAGCTCCCGATTTTTTGCCTGGGAAAGTTATCCGCCGGTCAAGAAGGTGCAAGAGCTCGTTTGTGATGCTCTTTTAAATGCTCAGTACCGTGGTTTAGAGCACAGAATTTGGGGACGTCACCTTCCAGCAGGGAGATTTTCATCCTTCCTTAGCTGTGTCTGGGAATAGGGCATGTGAATGATGAATGTCTTCTTGGCTCTCTTTCAGGTCCGAGATTTAATAGAGAAGATCCGCGAGGTGTTCGTGGAGACCTTGGATGAGTTACAGTGGATGGACGAGGCGTCCAAGGAGAAAGCTCGTGAGAAGGTCAGAGATAACAAGGAACTTCAGTATTCCCTTATGAACACGAAATATCTGGAATTTTGTAGTATCACCATTTTCAGTTTCTCCACAAACGAGAGGAAAAGACTTGGATGTTCATTATTATCCTGTTACGTTGTCCTTTCCTTTCAGTCCTTTGTTAGCTCACATCAACCAGATACAATGCAATCCACCCAAAAAAAAATTTCCAACTTTTAAGTGAACTCAGGACCATCAGCACCATTCCAATAACAAGAAAAAAACCCCAACCATTTAACTATTCTATGAATTAAAACTTTAATGAAAACAACCCAACAACAACACACCAACAAAACCCACAATTAAGAGGAAACAACTCTTTTCTTCCAGGCAATGGCAATCAAAGAACAGATTGGCTACCCAGATTATATTTTGGAAGATCAGAATGAGAAACTGGACCTGGAATATGCCAATGTAAGTATTTTGTGCATATCTCACTAAATACCTCCAAATAAACACCTGCATTTACTTTCTTGCCACTGGAATATTTATACTTGTGCAACCACCCTTTTCAAGGACATTAAATGAACATATTAACAAATAATTGGTGCAAAGAGCCAACTATTCAGTGAAACCATGCAACCAAAACATCCTTTAGAGGACATTCAGTGGGACGAGGAGTTCCTCTTCCTGCTCAGCTGACTCGGATCCCTGTTTCTGTAGTTAAACTTCAGTGAACACAACTACTTTGAAAACATCCTGGAAAACCTGCAAGCTGGAGCCCAAAAGAGCCTGAAAAAACTTCGAGAGAGAGTTGACCAAGATATGTGAGTCTCCAGACAGAGTCACAGACACAACCTGACCTCTGGGTTAATGGTGGGGGTGTTTAGCTCGTGCTGTGAGTGCCTGGGAATGCCTGTGGTGGAGATAATCAAAGAATTAAACAATTTTAAGGTCAAGTGAGAAATGCTTTTCCCCTTGAATGTTGTGTGTTTGGGATGAAAGGTGACCATAAACAAGCCACCAGGTATTTCCTGGTATCAGGAGTTCTTTACAGCTGTGATCAATGCACACTTTTTCCTACATTAATCCTTTCCTTATATAATCTCCTTATAAAGATTTTCCTTCTTTTTGTAAGGTTCTTCCGTCTCCTAATACAGAAATTATATTTCTTTATATATCCACATATATTCCTTTACATAGATATAGCTATAAAATCCCAGCAAGGATTACACCCTTACAAACCTTTCCTATACACCTTGCATTTTTTAACCAGAATTAAATTTCAAAAATATCTAAAAAAAAAAAAAAAAATCACAACTAACTGTGTGCAACATTTATTTTTAGATGGATAATTGGAGCTGCAGTGGTCAATGCATTCTATTCCCCCAACAGGAACCAGATAGGTAGGTTTAAACACTTTTAACCAACTGCATGGCACTAATTAATTAATTTTATCCACACAACAGTGCAAGTCTGCATCCAGAGGCAAACCTGCCTGTGTCCATCTGGGAATTCTGGGCAAGGCTGACAGGCTGTTCAGCTCAAGCACTTTGTTGATGAATATTCAGCTCCCTCTCCTTGGCAGGTGTAGTTTATTCCCTGTCACTGAACAGCCCTGGGTTTGAAAGCCTGGGACAGTCGCAGTGCCAGGGCCCACAGAATGCTCGCAGTGTGTCCTGGGCTGCTCCTGCTCCCACACAGGCAGCTCTCCAGTTTGCTCTGTGCACATGACACAGGAATTACGCTCAGAGCCACCCCAGACTGCAGAAACCTGCCTCAGCTCCCAGAGCATCAGCTGTGTGAGCTCTGCAGAGCTGCTGGGCTGCCCTTCCTTGTTCTGAGCACATCTTCAGACCCTGCCTGGCTCCCTGTGCTCCCTGAGCTCAGACCTCGTGCAGGAGCTCAGGTTACAACTGCCGAGCCTCTGCTGAATTCTGAGCACCCCAAATAGAAGACACAATAGATAATTCCCCCTAGGAGTGCTTATCCAAATTCCCAGACTGCCGGGAAGATCTGCTGCTCAACTACTGATACCACAGAAGGACAAATCCACAGGCTTTTAGGGCAGACAGTGACTGCATCGTGCTCACAGAGCAAAGGCCAGGAGTGCAAACTGCCCAATCTACCAACAGTCACAACAGAAAACTTCTACAATTGCTAAAAGCAGAAACATCCAAATTGCTGATAATTTAGCCCTCTGACCTCACCCAAAATCTGTTTTGCATTCGTGCAGCTTCCACTCAACTCCATCCTGCAGGTGCAGCAGCACCAGGACCTCCAGCCACAGCAGGGCCCTCCTGGGGGGGAGGGCTCCCAGTTTATCCCCAGTGGTTTCACACAGATTGTAATCAGCTTTTCAGGCAAGGCAACTCAGGTCCTGAAGCCACTTGGTTCCTCTCCAGCTTTGTCCTTACAAATAATACAAAAGGAACTCATTTAAGCTACTTGGAGATGAATATGCCTGTAAGAAAATCCAAGCACAACCACCCACAGTAGTGTGTGTGTCAGTTAAATTCTGTTTCTTCATGTCTCTAGCTTGAGAAAACAATTTTCCACACTGCTCTGTCTTATTGCAGTCTGGCTTATGTATTTCTCCACAAAATTGTATGGATAAAACCTGTGTAGTCAAAAAGGGTTTTGTGTCTGAATTACCTATTTGCAATGTAATTTCATTATCTTCCTTCATATAAAATATCTCATTAGACTGAATTTCTGCCACTCTGAGTTCCTCTAGAAGCATTTCTGCTTTTCAGCTTGTGTAGAAGGGGTGAAAAGCAAATCCCATGGTTCTGGATAAGGTTTTTACCAGCAGGATGAAGCAGGACAAATCTCACAGCTCCCCCTCCATCGAGTGCCCTTGGTGATCTGTAGGAATCACTCCTGTGTAGGAATAACTCCTGTTTTACCCTCCAAGTGTTGTTGGTATCAGCAGATGATTTCTAACCTCTTCTTCACCCAAATAAAGCAATAAAACCTCCATTAGTTCCCCTATAAAATGGTTCTAACACACAAACTATGCCTGTCTCCAAAGGACAGCTCCTAAACATTCTGTTCTTGACTCACTGCAGCAAATATTATGGACCAAATTAAGCTAAGCTTAATGTAAATGCTGCTTGGGTCTCAAACAGGGAGATCCTGTAGCTGCAGATGTGCTAAATTAAACCTTTATTAACTTGTCATTTTCCATTTATCAGGAGAGAAACAATTTCACATGAGGCATGAGCTTGTTTCTAATCATTTTATATTTTTCGTTCCTTCCTGACCCTTACACCAAGCAAACAATCTGTCTGCCAAGGATGCAAAAACAAAGCCACCTGACAGTATTTCCCTCTTTCTCCCTGTCTTTGCAGTTTTTCCTGCTGGGATTCTCCAGCCCCCGTTCTTCAGCAAACACCAGCCCCAGGCCCTGAACTTTGGAGGGATTGGGATGGTTATTGGGCATGAGATCACTCACGGGTTCGACGACAACGGTGAGGAGATGACTGAGAAAATGTTATTATTTCAGTTAAAACTCGTGGCATGGCAGGAATTAAAGTGTGCTGGGACTCCAGACCCCTGCACAGTCACATCCTGCTCAGGAGCAAGAGGAGCACACTGGGAACACTCTGTGGAAGGTTCTGCAGGGAATGTTTCCTGAACGGAGCATAAGGAATCAGCAAATGTTAAAAGTAAATTGAGGGAATGACAATTTTCAGGAAAAAAATATTATTTTTACAGCATCGTCAGATCAGAAACACAAAACAAGCAGATCCTGAATACAGGGAAATCTGTGAACAATGCTTTTGGGATAGAAGAGCTGTCAGTAGTGTCTTGAAATCCCAGGAGACTTCATTTTTCAACACAAATGCTTGAAATAAATCAACTTTTTTAACTGTCTCAAACACCATGTAAAAGAATTTGGGGGAGAAACTCACTTCTGACTCTACAAGTCAGTAGCTTCTTACACATGGGTTTTCTTCAAGCTTTTTTTTATGCTCATTGAGTTTGTGCAGATGACACATGAAGACACAACTCAGCCTCAGAAACTGAGTTGTAGAGCAAAGAAAAACCTTGTTCTATCCAGAGAGCCAAGAACACAAACTCCAGAGCTGCATTCCCAGCTTTTAATTCTCTGTAAACCTCAGTTCTGTCATGTGGACACACAGAACCAGCACCTCAGGCACCTCAGAGGAGAGGGAAGGTTTTGTTACATGAAAAGCAGGCCTTGGTGCTACACCTGAAGTCAAGGCTGCCGAGTGAACAGGAAATCACGGAATAACAGAGACCACAACTCCATTCCCCTGTGACAAAGAAAATAAACTGTGCCCAAAACATTCCTGAGCATGTAAATCCAAGGAGGAAAAGAGGGAGGGAGTGCAGCTCCAACATCCTGGGTGCTACCCTGGAAGAATGGTAGCTTTAAAATCTTGCTCAGAACTTTCCTTTTTTCCTTGGGTTTTCCTGCAGGTCGGAATTTTGACAAAGATGGGAACATGCTGGACTGGTGGAGCAACTTCTCAGCGCTGCATTTCAAGGAGCAGTCCCTCTGCATGGTGCACCAGTACGGGAACTACAGCTGGGAGCTGGCGGGGGGACAGAACGTGAGTAACAACCACGGCCACAGCTCTGGGTTTGCACAAATAATGACTTCAGCAGGGAGTGCCTATGGAGGGGAAGCACAAACCCCAGCTACTACAGGTAACTGTTCTGGGTACAAGGCACAAGGTGATGAACTGGGGACACTGCTGTGGCCCAGAAAGCCCAGGGCCTGTGTGCAGTGATGTTCTGCCCAGCAGCAGCCCAGGTTCTGTCTGTGTTACACTTGTGTGTCTTCTCTCTGTTCCAATCTACATCTCTTACCCTGTGATTTTTTAAATTTCATTCTCTCCCTTCTTGCCCCAGCACAAAGTCGCAGCTTCCCTTTCCTCCAGGCATGTCAGGCTGTTGTATGACTGACCTGTGGTTCTTAGAGTTGCTGATTTTACTGACAATGGAGTAAACAAATGATTATTTTTTCACAGGTCAGTGGCATAAGCACGTTAGGAGAAAACATTGCAGATAACGGAGGAGTCCGACAGGCTTATAAGGTAACTCTCAAACACACTGGGAGTTAACTTTACCTGGCACCCAGCAATGGGGGGACCTATTCTGTGCTAAAAAAAAAAAGGCAATTAACATGTTATTACCATTTCCCAAAAGCTAAAACCTCAATTGTACACCTGGATGCTCATGTGGCCATGGATTGCTGCCATTCTTGCACCCAGGAGCAGCCCAAAGGCAGAGCTCAGGTGTGAGCAGGGAATGTTCTTCCCTACAAAGAACCCCAACAGATGTCACAGTAAAACCTTTCATCTTTGGTGTTTTGAGTGTGGTGTTAAGGGTGTTTATAGAACATCCTGAATTTTCAGAAATCTAAATTCCAACCCTGAGGGACGCTATTCCAATTAATTGCTTCATTAGGATTGCTCTAAAAGCCATCACAGACGTGGAGGAGCCGTGTGGGGTGACATGAACTGCCTGCACACGGAATCCATGGATGTTCTGTGGTGCTGGATCTATTTTTACCCTCAGCACTCCCTTTTTTTTCGTGCTTTGGGACTGTCCCAGCACCTGAGAGGCTGCAGAAACAGAATGTTGGGAATTAACCAGCATGAGGATACATTAACTTGTCTCCATCATGTCAATATACCTAAAAAAAGCAAATTGGCCAATTAATGTGTAACAATAACAGGTAATGGATATAACATTGAGCAAGGTTGTTATCTGCTGTTTAATGAGCAGTTACCTGAAGAGAGAAAAATCATCACTATAGAGAAGCAGAGGAGACTTAACACTTTATTTCCAAATACAAATTCCTGTAGGAAGAGTCCATGAAGTCAACAGTGCTTATGCTGACAGCTTTTTCATAAAATTCTCTGTACTGTTTGTGTTAGAGAAAGAAAATTTACACAAATACAGAAGGGAACTGCATTGGTTCATTCATGTGGTGACTAAAATCCCTCCCCCCAAAATAACATTCAAAATCCACCTCCTGCTGCTCCTCTGAGTTGAATCTGTGATCATTTCCAGGCCTACTTGAAGTGGCTGGAACGGGAAGGGAAGGAGCCAAAGCTGCCTGGACTGAACCTGTCCCACAAACAGCTTTTCTTCCTCAACTTTGCCCAGGTAAGAACACTCAGGGTTGTGCCTTAGGCCCTTGGACTTTGTTGGAGGAGACACCTGGGTGAAATCCAGAGCTGATAGATCTGTCCCAGAGCATCAGATCTTGATCCAAGACCTTGATAAAACAAAATCTAATTAATGAATAATTGCATCTATTTTGTCTCTCTATAAAATGTACACCAGTGATACCATAACAAACTGGGATGGCTCATAGGGAAATCAGTGAGAAGGTTCCCAGCATGAATTCCCTTTTAATACTGACCCTCTAATGATTAATCCTCCCTGTCCAGGTTTGGTGTGGTTCCTACAGACCAGAATATGCCAGTCAGTCCATAAAGACAGACGTTCACAGCCCTCTGAAGTACAGGTGGGTTTTGCTCCTTTACTAAATCACAACTCACCTCACTCAACCCCTTGCACCACAGCAGCACAGGAGAGTCTGATAACACACGAGATAACTCCAGACTGACTTCCAGATTTTCTCCCCTGGCTTGTAGGACACTGCTGGAGACCACATACCTATACCTGACCTGGTGAATTTGCCAATCCATAGGGGATGGGGCAGAACCAAACCCACTCTATTCTGGCATTTCATTGGTCATATTACCTGTATCTCCTAAAGTATCCCATACTCAGAACTGGAGTCACGTTCTGAGGCTCCAAACCACTTTCTGGACACGGTTCTGTTTCCCAGAACAGCAATTTCCATGTAAATGAGTCCCTTCTCTTTGTTCAGGGTGATGGGCTCGTTGCAGAACTTTGAAGCCTTCTCCGAGGTGTTCCACTGTAAGAAGGGCACGGCCATGCATCCCGCGGGGAAATGCCGGGTGTGGTAACCACGGACGAGACTCTCTGGTGACACCACCACCAGCCCGTGGCAGGGGTGTGCCCGGTGTTCTGCTGCTCAGCCACAGCCAGGGCTGCCGGGCCGGCTGCTGCAGGGAGAGCCAGGGAAGCTCTCGGCTCTCCCAGTGCCACCGGGAGGCACACAGGGATCACAGGGATCACAGGGATGGATCCCGGGCTGTGCCGGAGGCCACGGGGTGTTCCCGGCCACAACGACTGTTTCCAACGATGACATCCTGACTGTTACTAAGACACTGCATCAGGGCTACAAGGACTCATTCTTACATGCAAACAAGACCAACAAGCAACCACAAATCTATTTTTCGGCAAGGAATAATAATTTTAATTATGCCAGCTCCACCTTCTGAGGCTCAGCAATGCTGTCTGAGCTGTTCCACTGCTCCGTTTCCAGTGTTCTGGTTCAGTTTCTGGTGCATTCTCCCCCAGATCAGGTCAGAGCTGGTGTAAACTCTCGTGCTGTCTGTGCTCCTGCACTTTGATCACTGCTTTGC
Organism: Orthonyx spaldingii; assembly: GCA_013397795.1. Classification (NCBI taxonomy): domain Eukaryota; kingdom Metazoa; phylum Chordata; class Aves; order Passeriformes; family Orthonychidae; genus Orthonyx; species Orthonyx spaldingii. Next base: position 853,921 of record VZTJ01001127.1, on the reverse strand, counting down.
TGTCAGAGATTGCTATTTGTCGTGACACGTCACACAGTGAGCTCTATGTCGAGATAGATGCCTGTCGCACTCTCCTCCTGCACTTGAGTTCCTCTGCTCCAAAGAACCACCTTCAAGGGAGGCATCACCACAATTATCACATTTTAGGAGTACAAATTCTGTCTCCGTGGTTAAATGACAGGGTCCCACCCTCCAGAGATATATTTAAAATGATGCTTATTCTTGTAGAAAGTGTATAAAATACCTTTTGCCAAATAGCAGACCTGTATCCATGGAAACAATTAAGCTGGTTTTAATCCTGTGCCTTTTTATTTTGCCATAGGCTATTTTTCAGTATTTACACTTGAAAATGTAACATGTATTAATTTTTAATAAAATTAAACCTAAAAGAAACACGGTGGTAAATTCAGCAAGGATTTCCCTGTGGAGAGGTTTGGGTGGTTTTCCTTGGTAAGCAGCATACTGTAATGAGAATGTTTTAAACTTCCAACATTTAACAGTGAGTTTTGAATATTATTCCAGCAAATGCTTTTCCTTCTAGCACAGGAATCGAAAGCAAGGCAGTAACTGCCTGTGTGACTCTGCAAAATCACTGAGCCCTGGAGATGGGCCACGAGAGGTTCTGGCACATACAACTGCTAAAGGGATAATTCACATGTGCCTGGGAGGGTTTATTCCAAGTGACCATCACAGCACATGGAAGTTGCTCCATTTTCTCGTGTAAGTTTATCCCATCTCCCACCTGCAGGACACTTCCCAGCTGTCACTTCGTGTCAGTGCCAAGTGCAGGAGATCCAACCTCCCTCACAGCCCCACTGATCCTGCTGCTGTGCCCCCACACAAACTGGAGGTGAGAGACAAGCTCCAAATCCCCAGGAAACGGCCCTGAATTCCTACTGACCACCTCATTACCTTTCCACAATCATAAAAAGCTTCAGGCCTGTGGAAAGTTCTGTCTCCAGGGGTATTTTGCTGCACTTTAGACACGTAGGCAATGCAGCATCAGAGAAGCTTTATTACACACTTAGGAAAAGAAGGAAGATCCCGAGGAGAAGAAGGAAGATCCCGAGGAGAAGAAGGAAGATCCCGAGGAAAAGAAGGAAGATCCCGATGCTTCCCAGGAGGAATCCGAAGCCTTTCCTTCTCCCATGCTGCCACCTGGTGACAAATCCCGCTCCAGCTCCTAAAACACAACAAAACTCACACCCAACAGGAGCAAGTTTCAGACTCCATCGAAGCACAGCTGGTGCAGACATCAAACACTGCAAAAAAAAAAATTTCGTTTTTAGTTGGTAGATTACTGATCCTGGCTGATGCTGCACCTCTCTCCCTGGCTGTGCAGAGCTCCCAGCTCACCTACAGCTGCTTCCACCTGGAAGTGAACTCACTGGAAGTCATAATTATGTGGTTGGGGGACAGGTATTTCTTTGCAAAAACACCTTTGCACAGCCATTCCTATAAACCACAGAGTTTCTGAAACATCACCTTATTCTGCAAAAACAAAAAACTAATTCTGCTGAACAAACTGACACAGTTGAAAAAAAAAAATATATATATATATTAAGAAGTTGTCTAGCATACTCTCCTTAAGCAAAAGACCACCTTTTCCCACGTTTTCCATTCTTCATGGCCATGTGGATGTCACCTCCCAGATGTCCCATCCCAGGCCTTCTCTGCACCTCTCTAAATTCTTCCACATCTCATTTTACAGATAATTCTGATAACTAAAGCATTTCTATCCTCACCAAATCCTTCCTTTAAAAACCTCCACCAGGATGGTCTTCCAGAATAATCCTTTTCCTTAAGGTAAAGCCAACAGCCTCAAAACTCAGAGTTTTTCCTTCTTCAGGTACCAGGAAAGTTCTTTCATAGGGAGAATGTGTTTTCTTTAAATAAAGTAAAAACTTTCTTTTTAGACACAGTGGACTCAGAGGATATTAACTTTCTTTACTCAAAGTTACATGGTTCTTGCTGTGCACAATTCCTTTTCCCAGCAATAACTTCTTTACTTCTAAAAACTGAAAAATCTGTACAAAAATGCATCTGGAAACTGTGTTGTGTATTAATTACATGGAATGTTTAAATTGGAAAAAAGAGCCAGTTTTTCCCACCAACAAGCAACAGTGGACTAATTCATGCATACCAAGTGTCAGCTGTCCATGGGGGAAGAAGAAAAGTCCAGGCATTCCACACAGCCCACTGCTCCTGAAGGGGATGTAAAAAAGAAGAGCTTTCCAGCCCCTGATGACACTCCCAGTGCCTTGATCACTCAGCTATTTCAGATTTGATGCTTCACAAGATGCCATTGGGGCTATTTCATTAACTCCTTTGCAAACCCTCCTTTTCATTTTGAAGCTGCCTTTCTCTTCATGATGATTTAGGGGAAAAAAAGGGGTTGTGCTTGGGTTTTTTAACCATCCCCATTGTCTGCCACAGTTCAAACAATGTCCAATTCAGGTCTGGTTTCTTCGGGGTTGACACCAACTTCCTGCACAGGAGCAGTTTTTTGATCCCCTTTCTCCTCATTAACATCAAAGCCTGGCCATACTGTTCATGCTTTATGACACGTCAAAGGGAAACACAGAGCATGAACAGTCAGAGTTTATCAGCTTTTATCAGCAAATCCTGCTCTTTCCACTGCTAACAGCCAGGCTTTTAATTCTCTCTTAAGAGCAAGGACTACTGTTGGGTCACTCTCAAATCAGATTTTAATGTATTACCCAAAAAGAGAGATACTTCTGACTCCTGCACTGCTGCAAAGGAAAGCAAACAGTCCCACCAACAAGCAGTGAGGGGAAATTTCAGCTGAAGAACTAAGACCATTCTTCAGGATATTATTACGAAACTACCCCTTTACAGTCTTGTTCTTCACGCTTACAGGGCACATAACTGTCCCTTTTCCTCCTTTGCCAGATATCCGTGAGGGCAGCTGCACCAGCCAGCAGCACCACAGAGACAAGGATTGCCATGATTGCTGTCACAGGCAGAGCTGGAGAAGGGTCCTGCTCCTCAGGTGTGATGTGAGAAAAGAGGTAATTGTGGTGTTAGAACCTGCCAGTGGCACTGCTGCCTTGTTTTCCACATCACACCTCTCAAAGGTCTTCCTGACTTGCTGGGTAATCCAAGTGGGAGCTGGCGCTTACCTCTTTGCTTTAATGCTTGTAAGTGCAAAATTATTCTCCTCAGAAGCAAACTGTCAGCTGTTCTACGCTAGATAAGGGATGTGTCACCTGAAACCCAGGTGCCAGGAGTGTGCTGCTCTCCACAGCTTCATATCCAGCTCTGCTGGAGCCACCTGAAAGCCTCCCGTGCAGTGGCAAGTTCAGATGAGAGGCTGAATGCTAAATCTGTCATGTCAATGAGCTTATAAAGGGATTAAGCTGCTCCCAAGAAAGAGTAGGGCATAGGAACAGGATTCCAAACTCGGTGCCTTACTAGAAGGAGGATGCTGCTGACCCAACAGCTGCACTGTTGCACAACAAAATGCAGACCCAACAGCCTCACACGCCCAAAAGGTGTCCGAGCTGCTTCCCCGGGCAGTGATGTGCAGGTCTCAGATGTGCAGGACAGACTTCACACATGTTGTCCTTGGGTTTTGTGCCTAGAAAGGAGAAGCCCACAGGATTTCTCTCTGCACCTCTGGCTGAGGAGAGTCCAGCACAGTCTTTGTGACCCAGTGATTACTGCCGAGACCCTTAACCACAGGCAGCAGCTCCCACACTTCTGCCTTTGCACGCAGGGAAAAAGTGTTCTTGGCGGCATCACACTCGGTGCCCACTTGCCCAGTTCACAGCCAGCACTCCAACGGCGTGACCGACACCACGGCAAGGAGCCCGGGGCAACACAAGGACCGGGTTACAGTCCCTCACAGCCCCTGAGGTGCTTTCCCCTCACAGCAACCGAGGTTGTTTCGAGGTTGTTTCTCCTCGCAGTCGTGAGGCGGGTCCCTGAGGTGGTTTCCCCTCATGATCCATGAGGCGGCTCCCTCACGGCCCTCAGGCGGTTCCCTCACATCCCCTGAGGTGATTTCCCCTCACGACAACCGACAATCGAGGGGAAGAGGTTGTTTCCCCTCACGGCCTGAGGCGGGTCCCTGAGGCCAGTTGCTCACATCCCCTGAGGTGATTTCCCCTCACGACAACCGACAATCGAGGGGAAGAGGTTGTTTCCCCTCACGGCCTGAGGCGGGTCCCTGAGGCCAGTTGCTCACATCCCCTGAGGTGATTTCCCCTCACGACAACCGACAATCGAGGGGAAGAGGTTGTTTCCCCTCACGGCCTGAGGCGGGTCCCTGAGGCCAGTTGCTCACAGCCCCTGAGGTGATTTCCCCTCAGGATCCGTGAGGCGAGTCCCTCACGGCCCTCAGGCGGTGCCCTCAGGCGGTTTCCTCACGGCCCCTGAGGCCGTTCCCTCACGGCCTTGGTCTCCCTCCGGCCCCACTCAGCATCCTCATGGTGCCTGCGGAGGGGTCCCCGCAGGACGCCAAAGAGAAAGCGAAAGAAGGCATGGAGGAAAGGGACGGGAAGGGAATGGGAATGGGAAGGGAATGGGAAGCCGCGGGGCTGTGAGGCTCAGGTTCCATCAGCGCTTCCCACTCTCCTGACCAGGCGCAGCAGGGAAGGCTTTGGTAGAGAGAGAGTTGTGTCAATAAAATAGCTAAAATTGTGCCAAAGCAGCCCCTCAAAGCCTGACAAATCCCTCAAATCATGTCAAACTCCTCAAAAGCTGACAAATCTTACAAGATCTGACAAACTCCTCAAATCGTGTCAAACCCCTCAAAACCTGACAAACCCTTCAAAGCCTGACAAACCCCTCAAATTATGGCTAAACCCTTAAAGACTGACAAACCCCTTAAATTGCAGCAACCCCCTCAAAAGCTGACAAACCCCTCAAAACCTGGCCCAAACCCACCCCTCAAAACCTGGCAAACCGAGCCCTCAAATCCTAGCAGAAACCCCTCTAAACCTGGCACAAACCAAAGCCTCAAAACACGACTTAGGGGGCCAAGTTTGTGAACAAATGGTGTGGAAGGAGTTCAGGTTCTGGGCAGGTGCAGGACATTGCTGCTCAGGTGAGGGGTTTTGGGACAGAAGGGGCAGTGACTGAGGAAATGCTCGGTAGGATTCTGCTGAGGGAATCTGTGTGACAGAAACACTTCTTGAGCTTCCTTGTGACTCACAAGAATATACAGAGTAAACATGAATGGGAGTTCCTTGAGCTGTACAAAAAAACCCCATTTTTTCAGAATGACATTAACCTTTCTCAGGGGTGCAAGTGGCTGCACATCCCTCAGATGGAGAGACCCACACAGGAGTTGCACACAAATGCATTTTATTGCTCTCTACACACACAGAGACGCATACACAGTATGCAGGTGAGCCACAGGGCAGTCCCAGCACTGGGAGAAACACCATCCACCAGGAATTCAACCACTCAATACAGATAAAAATCATTATTGTAATGAAAATGCTAAAAAAGCATAGCTTACACCCAAAATGTATAACATTGACAAATCAAGTCTGTTACCTACTACTTTTCTTTAACATAAAGCAATAACATACTCTTTTTCTAAATTGAAAAAAGCATCAAATAGTAGAAATATTCCACATAGTTTCCTAACTCCTCGTCATCTCTCACACTGTATATACAGGACTATGAAAGGGCCATGGGGGAGAAATCCAAACCAAAACCAAACCCGTTTTTGATGCTGAACAATTGATAAGCAAACAGAGGGAAATTGATTGTAACCAAGTGTGCATGAACCAGAGGGAATAAATTTATCCTCAGGACTGAGCCAACCAGAGTTGCCAGTCAAGCCAGAGCAAAGCTGATGGCTCTTACCGGGAATATTAGAGAAAATCTCCTACAGCAATTCCTGCCCATCACAACTGTAACATTTACAAACACCCTCCTTCATTCTGAAGACGTTGCCCTTGCCCGGGCAGCACTGCAGCAGTGCCTACACAGCTTCAACACTAAACAGAACGCCTCAACTTTTGCCAGAGGATCCCAAAAAAGTCAAAAGCATGGCATTCTCTCATACATAAATAAAATACAAGGGGGGAAATAAAATTCCCTACAGGAGAGAGGATCAGAGCTTGACTATCAGACGCAGTCAGATCCTTCCTCTGGACTGTCACAGGTCCATGCAGTGAGGACTCCCCTGACTACCAGGGCCTCCAGAGAGGGCTGCTGTCCTTTGGAGACACTTGCTTCAGGGCACCAGCGTTCCCAGGGGAGAAGGAGACCTCTGGAGCAGCTGACTGACTCTTCTGGAAGTGGCTTAAAAGTTTGGTCTGTGTTTCAGTTCGGACTTTGTGGAGAGAGAGGAAATGGAAAGCTTCTTGCAGACATCTGGAGTAGCCCTCTCTGAAGTCAAACTGGGAGCTTTTATGGAAGGATCCTGCAGCTAGAGAAGGGAAGGAAAGAGGGAGAGGGAAGAAAGAATAGTTTAGAGCAGTTGTTCATGGCTTGAGATTCATAAAACAGTCACAGATTTGCAGTAAAATGGAGACGGAAAGAAAACTCGATACTTACTCTTCATCTGCAGCTGGCTCTGCTGCTTCAGGTAGCTGACAGTCATCTCCAGGATGTCGGCTTTCTCCAGCTTGGAGTTGGGCTGGTGCCTCTGGAACTCCTTCTCCAGGAGCAGCTTCAGCTGCTCGATGCTGCTGTTAATCCGGTCCCGGCGCATTTTCTCCACCACCGGCTTCCTCAGCTGTAAAAAGCAAAGGAAAAGAGACTTGTTATTAAAGGATCCTCTCCCTGACACTCCACAGGGCTGTTTGTTGCCCACCACTACTCCTAAACAGAGCGAGGCAAGGTCTCAGCTGGTGTAAACTTCTCCGCTGTGCTGTGCCTGCACTTACTTTGTTTTTCTCCTTTGGTGTCAGCAGGTTGTCGGGCTCCAAGAAAACGGTGCTGGGAGCCATCTGTCCTGAGCCAGAGAGCTCTTGGAGTGGAATCCAGGAGAAACGTGCTGCTGGAAGCTGCCTGTGCCCGATATTTATCCTGTCCGAGCTCGGGGCCAGTGTGTGGGTCTGCGGCTCGGTGGCGTTTCCCACACTCGCCAGCCAATCCGGGCCATGGGCAGCACAATGGGAGAAGCAGCTATTCTTGCATGCTCCAGTGCCAGTGAATAGCCGGCGGATAATGACCTTCTCCCAGATGAGCAGGTGGGGAGTGTGTGCTCCCTGAAAGGCTGGGATCAGAGTTACGTGTCAGGAGCTGGGAAAGCGCTGCCCTTCAATGGGAAAGGCTGCTGACTAATGCCGCGGATCAATAGCATTCCAGGGGCAGCCCGGAGTTCACATGTGGGAGCAAGGAGGAGGAGGAGGAGGAGGAGGAGGAGGGAGAAGA
>VZTJ01001127.1:826786-846508 GCA_013397795.1 Orthonyx spaldingii | reverse complement strand
GAGGAGGAGGAGGAGGAAGGAGGAGGTCAGCTGCCCACGGCGGGAATGCTGCTCCCGGGAGCGCGCCCAGGCACACGCTGCAGCAGGCACAAGGCACACGCCCGCAGCTCCTGGCGTCCGGACATTCCTCGAATCCACTCACCTGGTTTCCACAGCGAGCCAATTGTGCTTCTCCCACAGGTGACTCTGGCACCAGCTTTGCCCACGGGAAGCAGGAAACGGCTTTCCCACTTTGACTTACTGCAAATAAAAACCCGTTCAATTTTAAGTGCACCCACTTATTGAAAACATTTTCTGGTTTGATCGCTGTTCCCTTCTCTCAGTTCTTTATGCAGCCCTCTAGAAAACTCTCAAGCCAAGTCATAAACACTTTATGTTTCTGTTTCCAAATACCTGCAAGATAAATACGTGTGGAGAAGGGTCTTGGGAGTGTTTTGGGATCAGTTCAGTATCACATGCTGCTTCTCACTTCCTCCCCAAAACACATTTTACTCTAATTATTTTCATTTAGTCTATACATGATGGAAAAATGGATGCAGAAGAGATTTCTATCCTCATAAACTTATTAGAAATCAAATTCCTGATTCGTCATTATTCTCCCCTGAGCCAGTTTCTGTGTTGGATACACAGCCTGTGCTCAGGAGGTGCCTGCAGCTGGGAGAGCTGACAGTACTCTGATAAAAATACAGCCAGGGATTCCTGCAGGAAAACTTGAACCAGATCTGCCAGCAATTTATCCATCCAGTAATGTCAGGGCTTATGTTTGGGGAACTCTTACTGTAGTGAGTAAATACCAGTTGTATAAGTACCATTAATATATGTGTAGGTGTGTTCTCCTTTACATTAATGTGTGTGTGTGGCCTTTAATGTGAACACACACCCCCAGAGCACAGGGACACTTTTCTCTCTCACTCTGCAGCTCATTATTGTAGCAGCAGGTAAGGCTTCAATGACCTCTTCCAGGCTCTGCTTTTCCATCCCTATTGTGCTGCCCTGAATGGGCTCCCTTCTCTCAGCACAGAGCAGCAGCTGTTGAGCTCCGGGTCTTTTATGTCAAGTTGTGGGAAAGCTTTTGTGACACCGTTTCACATGTTCTCCTCAAAGCCTGTGGATTATCTCTGAGCCCATGTAATGCCACCTCTGAAACCAATCTTGCCCTCTGCGCATCCCTCGTGGGGAGATTCCCTGAAACAGAAACTCCGGAGCTGGGACTCGTTTCTCCAGCTCGTTAATTGAGCACACAAAGAAGAAAAGTGCCAGTCCTGTCATGGGCAGAGCAGTTTTGCTAGAGACAATTACTGTTTTCCTCTTGCTGCTTTCCTCTTATTCTCCACTCAACACCCAGATAAAAACTACATTCATTCCATGGGAACAGTCATGCCAACCTCATCGTCCTTGCTCTTGGGAGTGGTTGTGAACCAGCACAGTCAAGGGGTCAGTGCTCAGAATTTCCTCTCCACATCCAAACTGACCCAGAGCTTGCACCTGAGGAGGCTGAATGCAAAATAACCTTCTGTGGCATTCCACTTTCGCTAGAGAGGCTGGAGGCCCTACAAATTTAAGTTGGGTGTGATAATAAGAATTACAATATTCAATGTATTATTGGGAGGTGAACATAGGAATGTCTCCCGTGGGTGGGAAACCTGTTGAGGTTCCTACTTCCTCACGCTGTGTCACACACAAATTTTAAAGAACCTGAAATAAAAACATGTATTTAAAACAGCTTTTTATTTTCTCTTTGGTTTCACAAGCTCTGAGGGGAAAAATGAGCCAATTACTGACTGAGTTGGAAGAGTTGCTCAGATTAGATGCTCAATTACCCAAAATAGATGCTCTGCTTTGGCTGGAAATCCTACAGACAGTGATAACAACAATTCCTCCTTATTATAAAATTTGCAGAGTCTGTGGACTTCACACTAAGAATGAATTTGCAATTATGCATCTCCTACTCCAAACACACACAATTGGACAGAAAGCTCATTAGGACCCCAAAATACTGCATCTGGATGCTTGAAACAAGGCATCAACAGCAGCCTTGCCCCAGAATCCCCACCAGATGTTAGCCCTTTAAAAAGCCTTGAGGATGCTGCTGCTTTCCCAGGTCGGGAGAGATGCTCCCTGCTTCCCTCTCGGTCCGTGCTGCCCAGATGGCCTTTTGGGAGCAGGGTTTCCCACTGAACACAAAGCAGAGCCAAGCACCGTTGCTAATGTGGTTTGTAGTCGGGCACACTTCCTTTGTGACAGGAGGGAACGTAGCTGAGGAATGGTGTGGGAAACTCCGGAGTACGCAAACTTCCACAGCCGTATGTTAGTGAGTCGTTTGGAAAGGGGAGCGAGGGCAGAGAGGAACTGGGAACAGGAAAGACAGCACAATGTGGGATATTTAGTTAGTGTCGAGTCCTGCAGAGCATTCTGAGGTGGAAAATAAAATGGTTCCAATCCCAAGGGGCTTACTGGGATCCCCACTGAGGCCAACAGAGAATATGGACTCCAAGATTTGCCTTCTTGTACCTCTGGGGCTATTTCCTGATCTCTGTAAACTTGTAAATACAAATTACCTCTACACCTATAGCAGAATTTATCCAAACCTCATCAAAATTTGAATTTTCTCCTGCCAGATACCAAAATGAGAATCGGGTCTGTTGTTTCCCATTTCTTTCAACCCCCTGGTATTGCTGGTATAAAACCTGACTGAGTTTTCTTAAAAGCCAGGCTCAGCTCCCAGAGCTCCACATGGGTCGTACAAAACTCTCACAATACCTTCATGGCTCACAGGAATTGCTCTGTTTCCTGGGACATATTGAACAGATTGGGGAATTAAGGAAGCAAACAGGGGATGTGGCTCAGAAGTCTCAGTGTGGATCTAAACCACCTCTGCCACCTCCAGTGGGACAATTGTCTTTGGCCTGGCTGGTGGATGAGCACGATTCTGCTCTGCAGCTCCCTTCCCTGTCATTTCCTCCTAACCCTTCCTTGCTTTTCCTCCCTGTTCTTCCCTGTCCTGCTGCTTGGCTGCTGCAATTTCCATCTGCCTGCACAGCTTCCTTCCCTTTTTTCCCCCCTTTTCCTCCTGGTTTACTTTCCCTCCATGCAGGTTTGATAATCTGATTTTTCGATCTGTCACTCCTTTCCCCCCCTGCCTGTCACAGGCAGATGTGGTTGGAGGACAGGGGTGTCTCAGAGCCCCGCAGCCGTGGTGAGTGTGGAGTTCCCTCCAGTTTCCCACACTGCTCTCCCATTCAGGGCATTCAGGCACGGGATAAAGGAAGTGTGCCATGCTACAAGCTGAATTAGAAATGGTGTTTGACTTCCCTTTGTACTCCACAGAAACCTTGCTCTGGGCAGACCATCTGCATAGCCCTCACCGTGGAGAAAACCATTGATCAAGGCCTGTCAGCCCAGCTGGGGGAACTTGGGAAAGTAATTCCTTGTGCCACTTCAGTTCTTTAGGGCTTAACATCTGGCTGCAGGGGGAGGCGACAGTTGATGGTTTAACAGTCTTGCTTCCTTTCAAGTTTGGGATGCTGTTTTGATCCCAGATAAGCCTTTCTGAAATCCTGATTTTAATAACATGGAAAGCATCCAGAAGAGTAGGAATAATGCACTGGCTTTGCATTTTCAAAGTGCTTTACAAATACCAGCTAATGAATTCTCAGCGACCTCCTCCGTGGCTGAGGATGTATTATTAGCAATGTTTTACAAAGGCGGGAAAATGAGGCTGAGAGGAGAAAACCAAGATTTCAAGATTTCAAACAGCCTACAGGTCACAGGCTTCTATGGCCAAGAGGCTGTTTGAGACATCTGGTTTGCAAAAATGCTCAGCACCCACTTCTGTTTTAATTAGCTTTGGCATCCCTGAATGGGGCCGGCTCCCTTGCTTGTGGGAGAACTTGGATTTCCAGGCTGGACCACACTCACAGCCATGCACCATCCAGATAAGCAGACACCAAAGTTCTCCTCTGCCCTCAAGTTCAGCAGTGGGGTTTGAAAATGTTATTTCATATAATTTTTCTAAGCCCATGAAACAGCTGTAAAGGAAGATGTGCTTAAATCCCCAATCAGGAAATACTTATTGATGTAACTTTTTGATGTATTGATGGTCTGTAACTCCAACAGAAAATAACTCCATCTCTCCAGAAAATAAACTAAGTTTTAACTTGCTTATTCATACTCCTGCAGACCTGCAGCTGTGCTTAGTCCCTGAGCAAGTCTGTCTGTCAGCACCATGGAATTCTGCTCAGCTGCTTCCCAGCAGGTATGGTTATCCTGGGATTGGAGCTCCTCAGGGGAGGACATGCAGCATGCCCTGAATTACATGGACTCCTGAGGGAATATGAGGAAATCTGACAACGTGGATGGAGAAGAGGGCACCCAGCCCTGCCCATGGCCTGGCAGCTCTTGTGTGTGCCCCTCAGCCAGTCCTTTGCTTGGCTCAGGACCAGGTTATCCACAATCTGAAAAACCCTTCTTGCTTTTATCACACACCATCTCTTCATTCTGCTGCCAGCTGAGCATAGCAAAGATTTCTGCAAAACCCACCTGCCTGGCAGGGCAGGACCTCACAGGAGCCCCAGGACTCTTCCCCCAGACCCACGTCCCTTGTGCTTGGCAGCTGGTGACTGATGGCTGCCAAGCACAAGAAAATGGGTTCCAGTGGGATCTTACACCCCAAACCTCACCCCAAAACTCAGGCTGAGCTCAAGGGAAGGGGAGCAATCCACTGGGATGTAAGGGAGAGTCAGCTTCAGGTTACAAACTTCCTAAGGTAGGGACTATCAAAGGAGGGTCAGGGGACACGCAGGAAGCCTGTGGCTCTTATCTCCCACCGCTGCCCTCGCTGGCCTCTGAGTGATTAAATATCTGCCCTATGCAGATGGGATTAATTGCTGCTCCTGTCAGGGGAGAGGTGCCTGCCCTCCTGTCTGGCACTGACACAGCATTCCCCTCTCGTTAATGACTGTGAGTGGTTGCTGGGGCCAGATCTCAGGAGCCACATTCCCTATTCCCAACCTGCTCTGCTGAAATATGCTCTCTGCAGGATACCTGCTCCCTGCCAAAGGCTTGGAAGCACTGTTTACTGAGTCTTGTGACTTTTATTAGGAGACTCATAATACTTAGGGCCTTCAGCAGGACTTCACATCCGAGTCTCATAATTCTAGAAAGAGAGAAAATTAATTATATTGATCCAAAGTCCAAATGCTCAGTTTAAAAAAAAAAAAAAAATCCATCAAAATGCTTTTATTTTTATTCGGAACATCAAATTGTTTTTGTTAAACCCCTGTGATGTTCAGTCTATTTCTTGGTTCCTCAAAGCCCAAATTTTGATGTTTGAAAGGCTGGCAGCACTGCCAGACCCTCAGAGACGCAGAGCTCATTGTAAGAGCTGAATGTCACCATCTTCCAAAAAACCCACCCAAAACCAAACAATGAAGGAAGTGCATGAACCCAGCAGCTTCTGTTTGCTGCCCCCACTGCATTGTCAGTGACAGGCTGTTCCCTTCCCTGGCCAGGGCAGGGCAGGTGACTGATGGGGAGTTCCAGAGGACTTTCAGGGAGCTCCCAGCGAACTCAGCGCTATCCAGGGTGCTTGGGAGAAACCTCCAACCCGGCCGGCAGCACGAGGGAGATCCCCCAGCCCCACTGCAGAGACGGGGAACAGCAGCATTTCCAAAACGCCCAGTAGCTCAGCGCTGAGCGCCGGGAGCCCCGGGAAGGAGCAGAAGGACAGGATGTGTCCCGTGGTTGTTTCATCCGCGTTGGGAAGGAGGAGGGTGGTAAACACAGAACATGGTGGCTCCCGCCAAGCTTGCTCCCAGGGCAATGTGTTCCTTTGAGACATAATTGATTCCTGCCATCAGGCACCAGCCTGCTCTCCCCCAGGGTCAGCGCTTTCCCACATCCAACCCCATTATCCCACAGACCATGCCTTTTGTACAACACACTCCAGCTATTCATGTGCAAAGCAGCTGTAATCCCCAGACCTTTCAGAGTCAATATACCAGGAAATAATAAATCCCTCTTGTGCACTCTTGAATGTGCCGAGAGGTGACTTATGGGAATTTCAGCTGGGCAGAAAAATAATAAATTCTCCTTAATTTTTAATTATTTGTGATACTCACTGTAGAAGGACTGTCATTGGGGCATGACTACTTCGGGGTCACCACACAAGCAGCTATTGAAATTGCTTTGGCCTCTAACAACCCTAAAAATGCAGATGAAATTGTCTCAGATGTTTCTTAATGATCAAAGTCCACTTCCCTTCACTCATGCACCTGGGAATGGCAGTATATTAAACATTCTGGATCTGAAGAAAAACTAATTAAAAAAGGTTAAATCTGTGAAGAATGTACTTTACAGTATTAAGACCCCTTTTTGAGTGGGTTCTGATGTCTCAAGGAGGCTAGATAATGCCATGTTAATGACATTTAATGGAATATTTCATATAATAGGTCTAATAACAACATAACCTTTTCCCCTGGAAGAGGCAGATTTCCCTCGACTCCCACTCCATTGGTTCACATGCAGAGCTATGATTCCCTTGTGGGAACAGAAGCCAATCCTGAATAGCAAGTTTTACATGGTTATTTCTTTATATATTGCCTTCCAGCCAAACAATTTTTAAACTATTTTCTGTGTAGAATGTCATGTCACTGAAAGACCCTGAGCAGAGCATGACAGGCAGGGTTAGGGTTAGGGTTAGGGTTAGTGTTAGGGTTAGGGGCAGGGGCAGGGGCAGGGTTAGGGGCTGGGTTAGGACTGGGAGAAGGGATTTTCATCTCAGACACCAAAGGAAGCAGTGACTCCTCAATTAAGAACTATCAGAGTATCATTAGGGGACACCTCAAACAGGTTCCTTGTTTTTCACACCTTGGCCGAGAACCTCCAGGAAACGAGTTGTGAGAGCACAAGAGTGATGAAGGGATGTGGTAATACCGCAGGAATTTGTGGTGCTGAAATCTATTAATCTTAGCCATGAGGACAGGTCCACCCAGCAGTGACATACAGACCCAACAGTTCAGCAGGGTTCATCATTTTGAGTAGCATTCAAAGGTAATGATTCCCATTCAGGTGTGTCAGCCTGGGACACTGGTTGCTGCCGTGTCCCTCAGGGCTGCTGCCACCAGCACATTCCCCATTAAAGTGAGATCAGAGCTGGCTTCATCCTGACCTCCCTCCATTTCCCCCTCAGCACCCCCAGCACTGCTGCTCCTCCACTCTGCTCCCTGAGATGTTCCCAGGTGATGCCAGAAAAGCACAAGGGCCACGTCAGCCCCATCCTGGCCTTCCACCACAGGCACAGGTCAGCTCCCGCTTCCAAGAGGGCTCTGTGGAAGAGCTCAGCACCACTCTCCCACTTCCCAGAAGAGCAAAGTGAGGCACAGTAGAACAAACCAGCAGCCCCAGAATAGCCTGAGCTGCAGGTCAGCATTCCTGCAGCCAACCCTGCATGAACCGGGGTCCCTGCCCCTTGTCACCCCTTTCTCCTGGTGCACACAGATCCCTGAGAAGCCCCTGGATGGTGAAACGTGCCCGTTTCAGCCTTCCTGGGTGAAAAAGCCCTGACAGAAGCACAGCCCCACAAAGGAGTTATTAGCGCCAGGCTGTGTGGGTTTGGATTTCTCTGCCTTTCCCATACTCTTCCCCCATTGATAACATTTCTTGCTGGGACAATAGAAGTGTGCCTTGCAACTACTCCCGACATTAGTGACGGTGCTTGAGCCTGAATGATTTAAAGGGAAAGGATCCAACTCCCAAAAGACCATCTGGCTATCAGTTCTAATACAGCAATAAAGGTCAGGGCTTCTCAGGAGCTGAGGAAAAGATGGTTTTTGACACGGAAGAGTTTTCAACCAGCTTGGTCCATGCCTACCTGCCAGCTCCTGGCTGCAAGGTCTGCCAGCATGGCTCCCCTGCTAGGAAAGGGATAACCTGGGACAGAAACTCCTGGAGGAAGGCCAGCCAAAGAACACAGGAAAACAGGCAACACCTCATTAAAGCTGGCAGAAGCTGGGGCATGGTCTCTGAGCTGTGTCTTATTTTGTATCATAATCCTCTGACTGCTTCAAAGTGCTCATGAGATGTCTTGTCTCCTGGCTTTCCCACAACGCAGGGAATAAAGGGCTCCAAGGACAACATCTGCCCTTCACAAAGAGCTGAGTCCATTCAGGCTGCTACAATGAGTCCCACGTCGCTGCCTGTCCCAGTGACACCTCCCTCCTTCCTGTCAACTGCCCATTACCCTCAGGCTTCATTTCAGCAATTCCAAGCAAGAAATTCTTTGGCTTTCTTACCTCACTGCACACTTCCCTCCTCCCTTGCCATGCCCAGATGCTCGGGGGAGGAGCACACCTCTGCCTGGGGCACCCTGAGCTGGACCCACACACGGCACAGCTTTCCCCAGGTAGGTTCTGGGTTATTTTTGGTGCTGCCTCAAGGACTGTACCCAGGCAGAGATTGTTCTCATAACTCAGAATCAGAACTGACCTCCAGTGCCCTCACAGCTTTGTTCTTTTTCTTGCCTTTATCACAAAAGAAATGGTTGCGTAATTCATCCTGGCATTTCCACGCCAATACAAGCAAGCAGCACATTCTCCAGATAAAGAAATGGAGTGGGGAAGACATGCTGAGGGTTACACAGCGAGGCAGGTACGTGGTGTCTGAGATCTGACATCCAGAACACTCAGCAGAGCCAGGCCACAGCGAGGCCAGGTCAGAACAGAGCACTCCTGAAACCTCAGCAAGAAGCAGAACCAACCTCCTTGCTGAGGGCCAAAGGTGGGCCTCAGCCATAAAATCCCATTCATGACCCACCTCTGGTTTCCCAACACTTCCCAGGATTCTGGGTTGAGCCTGATGCTATCCATTAGCCCGTCTTAACCATCATTCCTGAAAATTTCTGTATGGAAGAGACAGATGAGAAAAAGGAAAAGCAAGAGCTACAGGGGTGACTCTGCATGGCCCAGCTCTGCTGGGAGGCGTGGGCTGTCCTTAGTGGGAACAATGGGAACACTGGTGAAATGGGCTCACAGACCCTGGAGTGTTGTGGGGAAGAGAGGAAGTGGGGTTACCACCCCCGAGTTATTGTCCCTGTTGATCCAACATCCATTTAGAAACGTCCTGCGAAGAAACCTCTGGTCACTCTTGGGGTCACCCATTAAAGTGCAATGACTGGATGGACACACAGAGAGAGCTCCCCCAGGCTCTGGGAAGGGCAGAGATGTCCCTGGGGCGGTTGATCTGAACACTAGCAGGGCTGCCCTCCCTTTCCCACCTTCCCCCAAAAGCGTGCCTCCTCCACGCCACGGCTGTGCCCGGCACATGCGGGGCCTCAGGAATGCCATTGATCCCAGCCCAACCAGCTGGAAGGTCGGTGCTTTCCCAGCAAAGACACGTCCTGCAAAGAAACATCCTGCAAAGAAACCTGTGGTCACTCTTGGGGTCACCCATTAAAGTGCAATGACTGGATGGACACACACACACACACACACACACACACAGAGCTCCCCCAGGCTCCGGGAAGGACAGAGATGTCCCCGGGGCTGTTGATTTGAATCCTAACAGCACTGCCCTCCGTTTCCCACCTTCCCCCAAAAGCGTGCCTCCTCCACGCCACGGCTGTGCCCGGCACATGCGGGGCCTCAGGAATGCCATTGATCCCAGCCCAACCAGCTGGAGGGTCGGTGCTTTCCCAGCTCCCCACGCCGCACACTCCACCAGCAGCGTGGGCAGAAGGTTATTCTCCCCGGGGCTTTGGCAATCAATGTACCATGCACTAATGGATGCTTCCTCTATTGTCCCGCTGCGGGCCTGGATTGGCTGCGGGGCTGTGGGAAACACCGGCGATCCCGACACTCACGTATCTGCCCCAGCTCCCCGGGTATAAATAGAGGCAGTTGGGAGCTGCCAAAGCATCGCCTCACGCTCGGCACAGCAGCTGGGTGGGGTCTGTGCCAGGGGCTGAGCGCTCGGAATGGCTCCCAGCAACGCTCTCATGATCCACATGGAGGAGAAGCTGCTGCCAAAGGAAAAGAATAAAGTAAGTGGAGCCCCTGAGAGGGTTAGAAAGTCTGGCCTGCCCCTAGCAAATTAATATAACATGGGAGAAGTGGTCTGGGGGAAAGCAAATATGTTAAAGAGAGATAAAGGGGATTATATAGATTTTTAAAAATTAAACTGAGCAATGGGTAGGCAGCATCACACAGCTCTCCTGCCAAAAAAAAGCGTCTTTGAACGTGGGTTTATCAGGGCATCAGAGGGGGAATTGGGTCAGATCTCACGAAATCCCTGACGATCTGCTCCGTCTCTCACAGCTGAGGAAGCCGGTGGTGGAGAAAATGCGCCGGGACCGGATTAACAGCAGCATCGAGCAGCTGAAGCTGCTCCTGGAGAAGGAGTTCCAGAGGCACCAGCCCAACTCCAAGCTGGAGAAAGCCGACATCCTGGAGATGACTGTCAGCTACCTGAAGCAGCAGAGCCAGCTGCAGGACCAAAAAAGTGAGTGCAGGGCAGGTGTTGCACACCTTGACCTGCTCCCAGACACCCCGGGGCAAGCGGGGGCTGGAGCACCCCAGCCCCGGGCACATGAAAGTCACTGCACAAATCATCACTGCCCCATGTTTTGATCATGATTTTAACCCGCTGCATTTGCTTTTCTTTGTCTTCCAGCGTTCATCCACAAGAACCCAGAGCAGGACTTTAACAGCGGGTACCTGCGGTGCCTCAAGGAAGCCATGCACTTTCTGTCCTACTACGAGCCCAAGAAGGAGACCCAGGTCCAGCTCATCAAACACTTCTGCAAAGCTCAGCTGGGAGCAGATGCCTCATACTCTCCAGCTCTGCGTGGCTCCCCCCTGTCTCCCTGCGTGTTTCCCAGAAAACAGCCTGCCCAGAAGAGCGTGGCTGCTGCTCCGACCATCTGGAGGCCCTGGTAGACCTGCTGAACTTTATTCCCACGTTTTGCTACAAAAACTAGAGGGACCTGTGGTTTATTAGTTCCTCTTTGGAGTAGGAAACATTGCTTTCCAGAGGTGGGAGGGGGTGGTTATTGTTTTTCTGTCACCAGAAATGAGGGTCGCTGGGTGGTTTCCCTTCATAATGAAGGACCATGGGTGTATCTTGCAGCAAATTTGTTGCTTTTATTGGTGGCTCCTGGCCAAAGACAGGACCAAGTTCTGTGGTGATTTAGAGAGCAAATGCCCTGCAGTTCCCATCACAGGCTGCTGAGCCTGTGGCTGTCAGTGGAAATCTTTCTGCTGACTGCCTGGGTCACTGGTTCAAGTGCTCCATTGTCTCTAGATAATGTATTGACCTTCCTCAAGAAGGAGCCCTTTGGAGAATGTATTTTGTATCATGAAGAGAGGATTGAGCCTTTCCCTTTTGAGGGAAAGATGTTATTAAGAAATGCTGATTCTTCTGAAGCTCCTCTGCTATTTTTAGTATCCTTCTTACAGAAAGTTGTGATGATCACAGAGAGCTTTAGGGACAATTCCTTTCATGTCACTTTGTGCTGCTCTCATTTGAGGGATAATTGATGCCTTTTGTAAAGGAAATACCTGTGCTATACCTTAAGGAAAAGGGGGAGGAAGGGAGGCAATAAGTACTTGATAATCATTCGCTGAGCGGGCTAAGGAGCTTAAAAAGCTTTTATAAAGTTGTGATGTATTCATCCTGTGTGATGTTCAACTTGTGTATCTTCACTGTACAATACAATAAAAAATGGTTTTAGTCATTAATCCCTTGCTTTGGAATGATTAAAAGGACTGACACTGCTGGGCTGGGTGCATGCAGCCTGTGCTGTGGTGGGGAAGCCATCAGGAGGTGCCAGTTCTGAGCCTTTCACTCCACTACATGAATTATATCTGTGAAATCCCTTTGGAAGAGCAGGATTTCAGATCCTGTGAGGAAGCAACCTCTGGAAAAATTATCAAAAATCGAAACGGAAGTGAAATTGAAGTGAGGTGCTGAGAGGTGTCAACCTTTCAGATTTAACAGCAACCTATTCAGCCTCCAACAAATCACTCATTCCACAGCCACTTCATGTCTCCCACTAATTATTCCACTTGAGCTCGGCCTTGTGCTTTCTGCCTGTTTGGGAGGGAGTGTTGTGCAAACTTCCCAATAACTTCCAAGGAGTTTGACATCTGCCTCAGCTTGGGGATTTTTGAAACTACCTGCAGTGGGGCGCACTAATTTTTGTTGTCTTAATTTTGTGACACAAATTGTCAGGCAATAACAGAATTGCTCCCTTTACTGATGTGAAATTAGCCTACATATGGCTAAAAGCATAATTAGACAGGAGAGACTGAGCAAGCATTTCCTCTGCTAAATTATTTCCTTTTATTTTACCTTCTCTTCAAAATAAACCTGCACAAATAACATTTCACAAAACTATTCTCTAATCACAGTAATTCACTGATTTGGGTTTATGACAGGGAACTTTCTCCTTCTTCCAGTGATACAAGAACAGCACGAAACACATTTGGCCAACAATCCAACTCTCAGATTCCCTGGGAGAGGCTACCTTGAAAAGCTGCATTTCAAGCACACAGGGTTTGCTCCCACACAAAAGGAAACATCGAATACCTGAACTTGTCAAAAGCACAGAGCAACCTGAGATCTGCTCAGCTGACAGATCAAACTGCATCCCACACTGAACCTGCCCAGTCCTCGCTTGGTTTGTGGTGAAATCCTCTGTTAACCACACAGAAAGGCCCCAAAAGCCAAACAGCCTGGTCAGGGATGGGCTGCTCTGCCTCATGATGAGCATTTTGGTTATTATTTGTGCACAGGCTGCTTGAGTGCTCTTCACCTCACTGCCAGTGCAGTGCAAGGAGGGGTTTGGTACAGGTCTCTCCAGTTTCGTTCTTCCTAATGAACTGCTAAATAATTCAGCAGAGATATTTTTAGGTTTTATGGTTGCTTAGTGAGCTTGAAGAAGGCAGTTCAACCTCGCTGTGCTCAACTTGTCCTTGTCAATTAGCACAAGCTTCTGAATCCCAGCAGAACTCCAGCTGTTGTCCATGCCTGTGGGGTTTTAATCGAGCCTAATTAGGGCGGTTTGGGGGAGTTCAGGCTCAGCTGCAGTGCCATGTGCCCCAGAGCCCACCCCAGCCTGATGTGCAGCGCTGGGAGCAGTCACACGTGGCACGGAACAGGCTGCTGCTCTTCTGGGGATGGGATTCCACCCCAGGAAACCACGTTTGAGGGTCCCAGCTGGCAGCACCTCTGCAGTTCATGTAAAAAAGTGTGTAAGGGAGAGAATCAGTGAGTGCCTCCTGCCTGGGCAGTGGGAAGGGACCCAACCCCAATGGAAAAGCTGCTTTTTTCTCCAAGGAGTCAGATCCACGCTGGTGCAAGTGCTCCCCTTCTGCTTTTCATCAAGCACAGACTCGGCCCCTCTGGGCTTTAATTCACCAATTAGCCCAGAGCTAAAAGCCAGACCTCCGGCCTGCCCGGCCCCCGCACAGCAAAGGTTATGTTTACAATTTATTAATTATTATCACTTCTCATAATTGAACGCAAAGCTTCTTAGGGCTCCTCCGGCCCCTGGGGTGACTCTCCCCTGCTCCCAACACATTCCCACCCTTAGGGAAGATGTTGTTTATTATGCTGATCCCACAGCTCAGGAATACTCTCCTGACAAAGCCCCTATTAACCTCAGAGTGTGGGCCTGAGTTTCTCGGAGTTTCCCACACTTTCTTCCCTATTTAGGGCATTCAGAGGCCCACAAAGGAAGCGTGCCTCACAACAGCCCACATTAGTGACGCTTTTTGGCTCCGCATTGTGACGACCAGCAATTCCTGTCCCGATGGACCATCTGGAGAGCTATTTTCCCAAGGAGCACATTGATCGATCAGTATTATGCGAGGGCCCTTTTAAAACTTGGGAACGTTATGCTCTTTGACACTAAATAGGTGTCTCAAGAGGGGTTGTCAGAAAGATTTTAAACCATTTAAGGAAGGCAGGGGAAGAAAGGGAAAAAAAAAAAAACCAAAAACAACAACATAAAAAAATCGTAATTATTTCTTTAAAAATGCCATCAATGGCATCTGGGAGACAGGCTGGCATGAATGTAGGAAATGGTCTCAAATAAAAATGCTCTAAAATTGGTGCGTTGTGTGCTGGAAGCACAGCCACAGAGGTACGGGGCACTGCTTTATAAATCTGCATGACACAGACAAGGAAATTCTGGGTTTCCACACAACTCCCTGCTCCAGACCTGTTGCTCCATTGCAGCACATGGAGCTCCCCGAAAAAGAAAATGGTGGATCAGATGGGCTAAGAAGGTTGCCAGTTGGAATTACAAGCAAGAGCAGCTTTTGTGAAAACCGTGTGTGTAGTAAATCTACACCTGGGCTGAAAGCACCACTCATAAACCAGGGGCAGAAAGGCCCAGCAGCAATTCCTCAGGGTGGAGATCCTCCAGCTGTTCAGATTTATGGATTGCCGTGGACACCAGCCTGCAATGACAGCCTTGGGGTGGCTGGATCCTTTCCTGGATCCCCTGTGGTTGTTCCTCAACTCACAGCAATCCCACCGCAGCTCAGGGTCACCGGGGAGCAGGAGATGATGAAAAGCCAGGGCTCCTGCCTGGCATTCCAGACAGGGATAACCCCTGGCAGGTTGTGATTTTGGAAACAGCATCTTCATGATGCAGCTCAGGGTTTGATGGGATTTACAGAGGAGCAGCCTCTGCCCACAGCATCTCCAGATCTCACACCCCCTCCAAAGAAGGGAATTATTGTGTCCCGTTGTTCAGCCAACTCAATGTTTGGCAGTTTTGGGGATTTGTCTCTTAATCCTTCATTCCCAAACCAGGGAAAATCGTGTCTCTGAGCCTCAGACAGTCCATTTTTTCTGGCTCTGCAGCAACAGTCCAAGGCACAAGCTCCTCCCATGGATATGGAGCACAGAGACAAGGGTTTGGATCACTAACACGTTTCGGGGGGACAGACTGCTGCACTAACACTGGGAATTTTTAAAAAATCCCAATCCGAGCAAACGAATTACAGACTTTTAACTAAGACTAACTGGACTTCCTACAACAGAGGATGATTTTTCCATACTGAAATCCTCGCAGGAAGTGCATTCTGCACTCCATAAGGAATATCCTACAGGGACAGCCCAAGTCTAGACCATTTATTATTCACAAGCATCATTTGGGAAATACTGTTGCCATTAAATTTTCAGGTCTTAATAACCAAACCAACCAGGGGGGAGTATTTGCTTCTCTCACCCAGCAGCAGCACAGAGAGGGCGGATGAGGCAGGCACGGGGGGATGGAAGATTGGTGATCCCTTTCCAGGACAGGGAGCCGGGAATTGGGGAGCGCAGGGCGCTGGCAGCCGGGCGGGGTGCCTGGTTCACCATTCCCATCAGATGATGCGAGCCCGCAGCTCCCAGGATTTCCCATTCACGGTGTTAAACCCCGACAAAAGAAGCGTGCCTGGGAGGGTCCCGGGGAGAGCCCGAGCCGACGGCACCATCTGCCCGGCCCTTCAAGGAAGGGATAAGGCTTTAATCAGCGCGAGCTGGTTTAGCCCTTTGGAGGCCGGGGCATTGTGCTGCGGACGGCGTGGCATTATTTAAACCCGCTCATTTCATATTTCCAGGGCTGAAAATTGGGTCAGAGCTTCCCTCCCCTCTCCCCGTGCCCGCGGCTGCCGCCAACATCCTCCTTCCCACACGGCAGGACCTGCTGTCCCCCCATCCCACGTCATGCCGGGAGGGAGCCAGAAAATCCCGTGCTTCGCTTCCCTCTGCAGTAACAGCACAAGCACCTGCAGCCAGGGATTGCCCCAGCTCCAAGGAATACTGCAGATTACAAGCTGACAAAATAATTCAGCGAGTTGACTTTGGATAGGGCTCATAGCCCTTGTTAAATTAGAGTTTTTAGCAACCATCAAGAATTAAAATTGTTGTACCCTAAGTGATCCATGTAAACATAAAATGTCTTTGGGCTGGGAAGGGAATACACCTGGCTCATGGAAATCCATGAGGATCTAGGCAGCGAAAAGGGCTTTAAAATCTTCAGGTTAATGACCGGTTACAGGATCATCCTTTGCAGAATCACATCCTTTTATTCACCAGCTCTCTGTGTGCTGGAACGCTTTGCTATCCAGACAGAAGTTTGGCCCTGAGAGGGATCCTGAGGCAGTTCCACCTGCCTGCAGCTGACAGGGAAATGAGAGGTTTCCTTTCTGGTTTTGAAAGGCAGACACAAGAAATGAGCAGGGTTTTCATCAGTGTTGTAGCAGTAAGAAACAGGTATTCAAAAACTATGTGAGGCCTCCCATGCCTGACTGACAGATCCTAAACGTGACTGGCTTTGTGCTGGGTTGTGCTGGGAGGGGGCAGCAGACCTGAGCAGGCAACTTAAAACAGTCTGGAAAAAAAAAAAAATATTGCTCTAAGGCAGCTCCAGGCAGTCCAGGGTCCTGCCTGGTCCTTTCCTCTTCACTACCTGTGGCACAGAGGTGAGAAATCCCAAGACTGAGCAGAGTCACAGGAGGGCCTCACACCTGCAAGGGGATAATACAGTAAAATAATAGGCAAGAATTGACTTTTCACTCCCTCTCAGCCGTCTGTAAACGGGAAATGTATTTAGGTGGAGACTCAGGAACGGTGAGGCATTTACAAAGTGGCATGAAATGAAACAGGACATGTTTGGGAAAGACATCACAATCATTACATGTCACGGGCTGCTGTAGGAAAGCCCAGATTACCCAAACAAAAGCAAGGAAGAGCTCTGGGTATAACTTCTAGAGGGACTTTAAACAATGGAGAGGAAAATATTTCAAGCTCACTGTTTGAAGGGCTCTTCCCTCGATTTTAGTCTGTCGTTGCCTGAAAATTATCTGGTACTGTATTCATCTAAGCACGGTTTAATGTCAATGAAAGGGTTTAGTCCCCCTAATTCTGCATCTCTCCCTTTTCAACCTCTCTTCGGGGCGCGGAGCATTATCTCTTCCCGGGATCAGCCTTCTGTGCTTAATTTCAACACAGCCTGGGAAAAGGCGGCGCATTGAGAGGCTGCCGTTCCCAACATCAGGCAGAAGCCGGATGATAATGACGGCCAACGCTTTCCCACGTTCCCTGCCCAGCGCCGCGATGCCAAACCCTATTGTGTCACACACTCCCCAGCCCACCTGCTCCTTCGGGAGCGGGGTATTATCCCCGGGCAATTCACAGTGCATTTGCCATGCTGTAATGGATGCTTTCCCATTGTCCCGGGCACGCATGGATTGGCTGGAGACTGTGGGAAACTCCGAGGCGCTCCGGACCCAGACTTTTGTATGCGGCCCCTGCGTATAAATAGGGCAGATCCCGGCTCCCTTCTGCACTCCGAGCTGGAAGCAGCCCTTGGGATAACGGTGCTGTCTCCCTGGAAATGCCAGAGGGAAGCACAGAGTGAGTATCTGCTGGAGAGCCGGGAACGGCCGGGTCCCTGCGGGTGTGGGGAAGCCTCGCTGCTCATCTTCCCCTCCTCCCCTTCTGTGTTACAGCTCCGGGAGCCCCAGACGGGGTTAAAGCAGCTGGAACTGCTCCTGGAGAAAGGGTTTCAGAGGCAGCAGCCCCGCTCCGAGCTGGGGAAAGGCGGCATCCTGGGGATGGCTGTGAGCGAGCCGCGGTACGGGCGAGGTGAGTGCTCCCCGTCACATCCCCCGTTCCTCTCTCAGCCCTTTCCTCTGGGACAAACTCCCCGTGTAACACTTCTCTCCTGCCCTTCCAGCTCTCGCAGCCCCTGCCAGGAGCCCGCAGCAGGATGATCCCGACGGGCGGTGCCCCAGGGTGGCTCCGCAATTCCCGTCCCTCCCTTCCACGGGCGCAGGAGCGCGGGGGAAGCGGAGCTGCCGCTCCCGGAGGTCGCAGGTGGCACCTGGGGACTCCGGTTCTTCCTCTGCACCCGCCTCCTGCGGAACCAGCGGCACCGAGATCCCCCCGCAGCCTCCGGAGGCCTCGGCAGGTCACGATTATTCCGTGATTCCCGGACATTTCTCCGTGTTCCAGAGGAGACCGTGACTTGCTGTCCAAGTCGCCCCCGCTCCTCTCATGAGTAGGGGAGGATGTTTCCCCTCTGCAGGGCACTGCTCTGCTCGGATGTGAGCTCCCCTTCTCCGCGAAGGACGGGAACGAGCCCACCGCGTGGAGAGAGAGTTGTTCCGAGGGAATGCGAGCTGTATCCTCCTGCTGGGAGGGCCGGAGGGGTCGTTCGGAGGGCAACGACGGCTGTTCTTAACCTCTGCGAGGTTGTCCGTGTAGCTCTGCTGGGAAAGCTGCAGCCCCTGGGATGGTCAGAATTCCCAAAATGTCCCTTTGGCTCCTCGGGATCCCGGGGTATCCACACCTGGAATGCCCTGGACACATTTTTGGGGAATCTGGCCTTCCCACGGTGCCATGAGGGGTTCTATAACATTTATAGTCTGTACTGAGCATGCTCGGAGGATGGTTAAACCACATCCCAAACTATGTAGAGGAAATTCCTCGGGATGTCTTGCTCACGAGCCGGGGCTGTTTGTGAGGTTCAGGATGCGTTTGTGTGCCTTTTGTAAAGGCAAGAGCTCGTTTTTATGTCCTCATAGGACTGAGAGTTACGGCTGTGCTGTCGATTTTGCAAGAAATATTTATCGAAGCCTTTCATGAAAGGCAGGTGTATAAATTATATTTTTTTTTTTTTTTTGTACCCTTGTGCCAGGGGAAAATGGGAATTTGTTACTGTCCTTGGAGGATGCTATGATGTGTTCTGTGCAAGCTGCACCAATGTATGACCTGTGCCAGGATTACCTTGAACACCAGAAGCTGCAGAAACTTTTAACGGTCAAAAAGAAATAAAAATCTGGTGAATAAATCAAAAGTTATTCTTTTTTTTAAAGTAGTTTTTAGAGCTGGTTTCCCTGTGGTCAACGGACATGAGACAGATTTCAGTGAAAGCAGAGATATTCAGATCTGACACCGAATTTCCCCACCAATTTTGTGACCATCAGGACCCCCTTGTTTTCCATAGCTTAGGAATATCAAACCCCAGCTCTCTCAATTTGAGACAAAAATAACAGCACGCCCGAGCAGCCAATTCTCTGAGAATTCAGAGCCAAGAAAGGTCACTGCAAGGGTGAAAAAAAAAAAAAAAATCATGGAATGGTTTGGTCGGGAGGGACCTTAAAGATCATCTAATTCCGACCCCTGGTCACAGGCAGGGCCAGCAAACACAGAAAGTACTTTTGATTAAGAGATAAAGTTCTCCAAAAGGCACCTCATGGCACATTTCACATTCCTGGGGATACGTCCGGGTCACAAAACACTTGGAAACGCTCAGAGGGTTAAAATTCAGGGGTTTGGCTGCAGGGGACACGCGTGGGGCTGCTCTTAGCTCTGTGTGTGTATCGGGGTCCCGGACCCCCGGCCCCCATGAGCTACCGGGGACCCCCCGCTCCCCCCGGGGGTCTCTCTTCCCATCCCCCCAAGTTCCTCCCCCAGGGTCTGGGGTCTGTCCTTTTCCCCCTCCTCGCTCCCCCCGGGGGTCTCACCGCCCCCTCCCTGGGGTGCCCCCTTCAATTTCCCCCGGGGGTCTCGCCGCCCGTTCTCCCTCCCCGTTTTCCCCGGGGATCTCTCTGCCCTCCCCGGGGGTTTCTCTCCCCGTTCCCCCCTCTCCATCCCCGCCTCGGGGGTCTCTCCGCCCCCTCCCGAGGTCTCTCCCGTTCCCCCCCCCGCTCCCTCCGGGGTCTC